>JAQIXS010001473.1:0-29842 GCA_034700785.1 Rossiulus vilnensis | reverse complement strand
ACCCTGTATAACAGCGCAATTACCCACAATGCACTGCACATCCCGTGAATGAAGTCTGAACACCCCTCATTTTTTATTGCAGTTCGTAGCCGCGTTCGGCAACCACTCTGAGTTTCGAACCGCGTTTCAACTCAAATGTGAACGAGGTATTACTGGCAGTATGGTATTGGGTTGAATTGAAATGAATTTACTCTAAGCTCATGTTGCACTCATTTCAAGAAACACGATAGTGGAGAATGTGTTGTTTGGGAAGATACATTTGGACTTTGTTGGGCTCCTAGGTTTCTAGTAATAAGTGTCACAGCTCTTTGGTCAAAACTGAGTCCTTGCTCCTGTAACATAGGTTTCCTACTTCCCGTCTGACTTACGAGGTCAGTTAACGAATCTCGAGACAAGAATCTCTGCTGATTTTCTCAACAAGACTCCTTCTCCCCCCAACGTCATGGATTTAGTAACACCGAGCTCCGTTTTGAAGCTCCGGATTTAGCATGAATCGCGGTGTTATGGGGCTGCCTGTTTATTTGCGTCTCGTTGATAATACGAGATAAGAGGGGCTTTAATTACAAGGGCGTCCCGGGGAGGCTCGTGTGTCTTGGCCCGGGCCAAAATTAAATATGTACGCGATGAATAACTCACCGAAACGCGTTTCTGCCAGCGTGAAATCGTTTCCAAATCGCGGGGTTTTGATTGACGGTTAGCAATTGCGGCCTTTTTTCTCTCATTTTTTTCTTCTTATTCTGAACGCAACGTATTTATGCGCCAAGAGAGAAAGCTTCTTCCTCCTTCATGCTGGAATTCTAGCGTTCTTATCTTGAGAAGGGGGTAAGGGGTGAGGCTAAGAGGCCATCTTAGTCGTTTCTCATTGTCTGCTACAGTTATTATAAAAACCAGGTTTTTGAGCCCAGGAACGTTGATAGTAAGATCCCCCATTCACCTGAGAAAGTTGCGGAATGATTTCTTAAAAACTAAGTGAATGCATCCATGCAACAAGACAGAGAAACATTCCAGTTTATTGATGCAAGTAATTTCTTTGAATCAAATGCACGTAAATAAGAAATATCAAACGAAATTAAAGCAGATTTTGGCGCTTGACATATATAATGATATCATATTTTCAAAGCTATGGGCTAGATCTGTTCGTTTTTTTGTCATGGAGGTGGTAGCATGGACAATGCCCTCTTTGTGCCATATTTGGTGGCCTCACTTTGAGCATCCTCCAGGATTGATTTAAAATTTTAAAAAACATCGATTTGACTTGCAGAATAGGATGCCATCATGCAAGATCTGGCACCAGGAGATAACTGTCTAATCGAGAAATACAAATCGGTTTTTAAGAGGTTAAGGAACCTGGTTCCAGGTTGCAAAATGCAACACTGACTTCCCTGCATATCCCAGTGTCAAGCAGCTATCCCGGAAGAGAGCCCAGATGTCAGCGGGCGTAAAAATTATCATAAGTTAGTCTCGGGACATAAAACGAAATGCTGCAATTTTTGGCAGGGTTCCCCCAGCCTGCACATGGGTGTGTTTTCGCCCGGGTTATCGAGCTGGATTCACCAAACTGCTGAATGAGCGGTTCCCGAAAGCGCTATAAAGAGGCTCAAATAGAGAGCCTCCTGATTCCTAAAGTTATTTCTCGCAAAACGAACTCTCATTACTCCCTGCGCAGAGGAAGGACCAGCTTCCGGTGTCCCCCGTGTATAACTAGAGGATTGTGGGAGTTCGTCTTTGGTAAGGACACTTGTGCATTTCGGTTATAGAGTAGCTTTGAATCTTAAGATCTCTGCAAACGCTAGAAACGAACAGGAAAATATTTGGATAAAACACAGGATTTACCAAATCTTGTAAAGAACCTCTGTCAACTCAGTTCCATTGGCTTAGGCTTTCGACAGTAATTTGTCGGCTGAGGGACAGGCTAAGGTGCAGTGTCAAGATTCGTTTTATGTTACCGAATCATTAGTGGAATCACTAGTTAGCCAAAACTGCATGGTGAAGTCAAATCAATAATAAGACGTAGTTAATCTAAATATAGATTGCGAGCGAATGCACGGTTAACTTTTACGTCCCAATATATCTTCTAGGTCTTACCATTTAACTTTTTTTTCTTCTTGAAAATAAAAGTTAAGAGGCATTTCAGTGACGCTATAAATATTGTTAAGTTCTATTGTTGGCAAATTCAACTGCTTTTGTTCAGTGTCACGACACTAGAAGAATTTTGAAGTAAAAAAAAGTCAGGAAACTGATGAAAAATTAATGAAAAAAACTGCAAATGGAAATGAACTGCATTGCCTCGGATTGGCGTATGTTGCAAAATGAAAACTTATTGAGAAGTATTTTTTTCGGAAATATTAAAATTGTGGAAGATTTTTTCTTGCTAGCCTTGGCCAACCTAGCTATGGACAAATTATAAGACAGGTGATCAATAAGCAATCTGCCAGCACCCCATCGTCTTTTAATTTGTTTAAGAATGTTATTAATATCCTTAATTGCAGTTTGTTTCAATTTTTCCACTAGATAATTATGATTAAGCTTCCTATAACTATAAAGGAAAATTTGTCGCGTGGCGTATACAAGCAGTTGCAATTTTTCAACAATGTTAACTTATTGCAAAATATATATTTTTTTAAATTCCCAGACTTGTTTTTACTTGAGAAACGCTTCTTATTTTGACAATTGCAGTGGGGGATTTGATTACCAAGTACTCGCACATTCTCCCGAAATTCCTCTTGCTTTTTTCGTTATGACAGACTAATAGCGCAATTTCAAAGACAAATCCTTGAAGTTGAAAAATCCTTGATTCTACCAGCCATAAACAACAATGACGCTCATTATTTTGGACTTAAGAAAGCCCACTGGTGCTTCCATTTGTTTACGAGATAATAGTAGTCGTAAATTGACAATGTATTTCTAGTCACACTTAAAGAGCTCCCATAAGGTATAAAAGATGAAAATAAGGGAAAAACGTGACACAAATTGGCCAAATCCTCCTCTGTGATGCTTACTGCAACTTCCGTGTAGAATACAGGAAGATACAGTCTTGTTTTATCTCAAGTAATTTCGAGCCAATAATCAATTTCAACAAGAAACTAGAATTACCATATTAAATTCATATCATTACTGACATCGTCATTATTCACATCACCTTGTACTATTGACTGATTGATCGTGTAAGGTCCTCTCATCGTCAATATTATCGTCAGTATATTCCACCACAGTACACATAAGCTCCGTGGCAGAGGAGCACATGCGTTCTCATTGGCTAAATTCGGCGTTCGACATTTGAAAGGAATCAGTGCACTTTCATAATATCAGAGCATTTTATTATATTCAGTCAGTAATGAGGTGCATATTGTGACTGATCGCATGCATTATTACTGTCACTATTTCCGACAAAAATGATCAATATATGACTAGTCTTACACGATCATTACACGCATTTACTTTATCTTAAACGATCATTCGGATACTGACAGTATTGAGTATTGTCGTGTGCGCTAGAGTGCAGCTAAACACGCAGGGTGTCCGAAATAGTATCCACCCATGCATTCCACAGTTGGCCGTCTGAAATTTCGTAACATCATCCTTGAGACGATTTCAAGGCCATTGGCGAACACTACGCTAAAGCCGAAAAGTTCTAACCGCTTAATAGCCTATCTTTCAGGAAAGTGTAAAAAAGGATTTACGAATCACCCTGTAGTTTTTCACGCTCGTAAATCGCTCGCCATGCTTTTTTCCAAACAGCGCTGAATGATGTTATGGCTTTGGGTGGAAGAAAAAATCCCTGAAACATTGGCACAGATTCAAGCGAAAAATACGGGAAATTGCAGGAGAGAGGACCAGTCAGTCGCGTCTGGCATCGCCATGCCCATGGACTCGCGATTGTTCAATTCACTTCCCGCCAACAAACGTGTCCAAACACGTTGAAATTTCTCTTCACCAAATCTCCAATTCCGATGCAGGATCCAAGCTACACGCTGTTTGAGCCGCCAAAAAAATGCAGGGACAAAAAAATGACTATGAGGCACAACTGTAAAGTATTTTTGACCACGCATTGGTGCAACGGAGCAAGTTTTTTTGACCTATGGACTCCCGAATTCCTCGGTCCAGACGCTTAAAAGCTTAACCGGAAACTGGTTGATTTTGACAAATCAATCCAGGATGTCAGGTCGATCAGGTGTCCGTTAACGCTATTCAGAGATAAGGGCCGTCTTTAAAGGGCGATTGGCATCCCAATAGCTCATTATAGCCGGACTTAATCTCCGAATAATGTTAACAACTTTGCTCCGCTCTGTGCCTAAACTGTGTCTCAATTTCAATTCATTCGACTAAATTTCTTGTTTTTCCCCCCTTTTTTTCCATTTTTAAAATTTCCTCAATCAACGCGCTTTAATGGATATATTTGAAGCATTTTCATTTTGGTCCCAGCTGGTGAGTATCCACATTTCGCGTTCGCTGACCTAGAAACAGTGCAGTTTTCATTAATTTTCCCTGCCTATAATATGTCTACCGTGTGAACAGCAGAACCATTAGAAACGTTGATATTACATGTTTTCTTTTTAACAAATTTTTTTGCAGGACGAATTGGAAAACCTGAAGATCAAGGTGGAGAAATTGGAAAAAGAGAGGACAGAGTTGAAACACGAAAACAACAAGCTAGAAACAAAGGTAGGAAAGAATGTTAAATAAAATCATTGCATGTATTATAGAAGTAAATGAAAGCATGCCTGGACATGCTATAGTTTCGCCTTTTTTTCTCACTTTGGAACTAAAAAATATGGTAAGTGTCCATCTCAAATAATGGTGATTATTGTACGTAACTGAATTTAATATTCTGGGTGTCCGAAAAAAGTTGTCAACCGCTTGCTGCATGGACGTTTTCTGTTGTACTCAGTAGAATACTTGTAGTCTAACTCCAATTTCACTGACTTTTCGGATGCCCAACACAAGGGTTACGAATCTGTTAATTGACCAGACATCAGAGCGGACATAAAAGTAGATCGCACGAGTTTTTACTTATAAAACTGAATTATCAATGCAACACCCACCCAGCACTGCCCCGCTAAGATGTTACAGGCGTAATGTTGTTGCAAGTATTTTCACTGCTACATACTGTATATTTTTTCAAATGTTTGTATTGTACTTAACTAGTACAAGCTTCGATCTTTCATATGAAAAATACTCCATTTATTTTTAATTTTTGTATTTTTTTAAACAATTTATTACTAAATTAGCGGGTTATTTATAAATAATTTCGACAGTGAAAGATCGAAGCTCACTGTTGAAATTATTTGAAAATATCTCGTTTATTCAACAAAATGAATAAATAAATAAACATTTTAAAGAAATAAAAATAAGTTTGGGTTTTTTGAAATGAAATGTGGAAGGCAATAGCGGAAGACCAATTCAAACAAGGGATACAAATGTATAATGCAGTGTTGATGTTTAATTTAAGCAACGTCGTCTTCGTAGTTTGTTTTCAAGTATTTGGAAGGGAAGAGGTGGGGGTATTATTTTTTACCAAATCCTGCAGACGCAATGGGATTGCAAGGGGAGTCTCTTTCGAAAATACACGCAGTTCCCATCACAGCAATTTGTCCAACCATCAGTCAGTGACATCTGTGGAGTGTCTCGCTAAAATGCCAAAAGTGGTTGAAAACCCGTGACACGTTCCTATATTTCGACTTGCTACCATTATTGTCGAATTGGATAATCGCCCTCGCCCCTGCCTCATCCCGTACCATGGTCCATTTGAGACGGCAGAAATGGCGTCATATGGATTAAGAAAAGGACGACAAACTTATGTTAAAAGGTTCCTAATACATGCAGTACAGTCCAATTTCAATAATTTAAATTTTTCTGCCGTGCCTATAACCAATCATAAAATGGAAACGATAAACTTCGGTCCAATTTCAGTAAGTTTAAAATCTCAATAAAAATGACTTCCATTTAAAATAATGAGTTCAAAATGCAATAGATATAATATAATTATGTAATGAATAAAATGATCCTGACAATGTGAGTTATTGTCAACAGGTCGTCATATCAGATAAAATAAAACGGGAAGTACGTTACACAGTTATTCAGTATTGTTTTGGTCCTTAATTTGTATCATCTTGGGTCAGGCCAAGGGTGATCGTCCAAATTTTGAGCTCCCATCACCTTCCCCAACCTCGAACGTCCTTTATGGACGCCTCCTAGTCGCTATTGAATGGCCAAAAATGCCTTTTCCAGTCTCGCATCCTGGGGGCCCCTCCTCCCCCGGCTGTCTGCGATGTGTTCAGGACACAATCCTAGCTATAAATATTTGGAGGAGTAGGAAGAGGATGAGGGGGGGGAGAAAAAACAAAGAAAAAAACAATAGGCGGGATCATTGGGCTGCGGCTCAGGGCACATGGGGTTGGGGTTTAGGAGGGTTTTACAATCCTTTCTCGGTTCGTCTCTTCCTGAAACCCACTCAATGCCATTTGCCGTAAACACAGCTGCGAAAAGCCCGAAAAAGCTGCTATTTCTTGAGGTGAGAAACAGGATAGCTTTTGTTGGAGCTTGAAGGACCACTGACTTTTTGGCTGCAGCTAAAAATTGCTCTTGGTGAATTTGGTGGAACAACGACGCCGGTCTGCAATTCGCTTTTGGGGATCGACCGGTTGGGGGGCATAACCGAAAAAAAGTTTTTAAAAAAATAGGGGAATTTTAATTCCTTCCGAAGACTCGTTAGCCAAGCTGCATGCCCCGATTTATGGGCGCCAATTGAGGTATAATTCAGCGACAGGGGGGCTTTTCTACAAATACCACCACCGCTAAATGCCCTCCATGGAGGACGCTGATGAAACGTGGACAGTATTTTCCCAGATTTCTGCTGCTTTCAGACGTCATAGGCCACGTTAGTATTTTTTTAAACCATTTGTGTATTGGAAATAAATGATGGTCGTGAAAAAATACAAAGCGGAATTAATTGCGCTGAAAACGTGCGCCTCTGTACTTCTTTTAGAAAGTGGCCACCATGCAAAACAAAATTATTCCCACATTTTTGCTTAAAATACTTGTTATAAAAATTGCTAAAAAAATTTCCCATGTAGAATTGGTCGGCCACTAGTGATTACGTTATGTTTTGTAATTTAAAAATGTAACGTTTATTAATTAAAAATAACTTGACCAAAAAAACCTTCACGCAATACCTCTTTCGAATTCTGGAGGTCGCATAACTTTTATTTAGTATTATTTATTTAGTAATTGATTATTTTTGTGGTGTGGAATTTGTTGTCCATTTGTGCATACTTCAATTTTTATAATTTCAGAATGTCCACTTTATTGATATAAAAAATTAAACTTCAAAAAACCTACTGGGCAACTATTTTCGGAGGTTGCATAACGTTTTTTTTTCAAGAATTTAATTAGTCTATTAGTTAATTTTTATTTAGTAATCTACAAAGTCAACTAGGGAAACACCTAAATGGCGTATTTTCAAATTAAAGACATAACCCAGACCCAGACCCAATAAACCATAAAAAAGTTTAGCCATTATAATAAGAATTTTAAACAAAAATATGCGAATAATTTTTTTCATGATAGGCATCCTGATGTCTCAGCCTTAAAACTGGTCAAGGTAGACAGTGGAACTCCGAGCCATACTGTTGGTCTTATTTTTTGCATCCATTGCATGGAATTCTCTACCCAAGGATAGCCTAAACCTATAATAATTCAATTAATGCAGTAATGATGTTGGTGTCGATACGAATGCGATGGAATCTAACGAATAAATTGGGATGATGGATTAACTCACACCCTTCCCCCCCATCCTGTCCCTTCAACCACATGGTATTCACTTACTGAGACATGTAGTAGGGTATTGAATTGGACAAGAAATTACACAATGAAGGAGCATTGAAGGCGCTAGTTCACATCTTTGCTGTTTTCGATTTAAGGTTAGCGAGCTTTCGGCCGACTTGGCCGAGGAGCACTCCACTTCGACGCACGCCTCTGAGATGCTAGAGGCCGAAACGTCCGAAAGAATGAAATTAGAGAAAGACCTGCAAGAGATTCAAGTAAGGCAACCACGTTTAAAGAACTCACAAAACGCGTTTTTTTTTATTGAAAAAGAGGAACACTTCATTTACATGTACGACCCAATTTCCCTTTACAGAACAGATACACTGATCTTCAACGTACGCAAGAACGCATGGAGATGGAAGTGATGGAGGTGCGAATGCAAAGGGCCACGGAGATGAATGGACGCCTTTCTGATGAGGACGATGATGTCGGTATGTACATGGTTTCCTATGATCATGAATGATCATGAGGAATGATGGGCAACTATCTAGTGGGGTTCCCAGAAATGCATATTGCACAATCTTAAGTAAATCCCCATGGTAAAATTTGGAACCATGCTTATCGTGTTCCATATCTAACGAAATGTTACCAGAAGCACTTGAGTGCACAAGCTCAAATTGCATCCTAAAATTGCTAAAATTTCTTCTGAAATTCTGAAATTTCGCTACATAGAGTGTATAAGAGTTGGAGCTCTAGTTACTAGTAGTTAGAATGTATAAATCGTATTCTTCAAGTGCATGTATAATGCCGTTACCTAATTGCTCAGTTTTTTTACCAACTCTGCATCAGATGCGTCCATTTACAAGCAGCGCTACGACAACACACGACGAGAACTAGATTCCACCAAAAAGAAACTACAGCAGCAACTGGAAGACGACCTGGAACAGTATTTGTCCGTCAAAAAAGGGCTGGAAAGAAAGGTAATCAGATTCGTTTATACTGAAAAATAGGATAATACATGAATGTCCATGCTGGAAAAGTGACTTCCAGGAGCAACCTCCTCAACTCAGCCTCATTCAAGTAATCTTTCTATTTTTCAATTCAGCTGGCTGAAGCCACGGACGAAGCTGACCAGAACCGACAGGCCATAAACCAGTGGAAGCGAAAAGTCCAGAGGTTGACCCAAGAAATGAACGACATCAAATACATGCTGGAGGAACACACTGCGAGGAACGCAGCGCTAGAGAAGAAGCAACGGAAGTGAGTGCATTCGCTCAATTACTGCATTTTTACTCGAATATACGATGCACTTTTTCTAACAAAAATAAATAAAACTCGGGAGGGATTGTAAAGCAAGAATGGTGCGAAAAAGACAGCATTATTGCTTATTCAGAGACTTCATATATTACCCATCATTGTCAAAAACTAAGTGCATCTTAGATTCAAGTAAAAATGTTGTTTCCAAAACGTCACCCTTAAAACTAGGGTATGCGACATAAATACGGTACAACCTTCACTGAAACCTCTATCACGGGCAGAACAAATAATCGAAAGAAAACTCCGTTTTCAGATTCGATTCTGACCTGAATGTGGCCCATGAAGAGATCCGGAAAGAAAAACTCCTCAAGGAGAAACTGCAAAGGGAGAGGGACCAAGTTACTGGCGAAAAATACACCTTGGACAGCGACTTACAGGTAGGACAATGTTTTCTAACTGCCAAGCTTATACCACTCGAGGCACCCAAAATGTAGAGCAAAATCTTTCTATTGTGCCGAGATGGATATGAAAATCGCATTTCGTTCGAGCAATGAACTACAATGGATAAGATTGCAGGTAGCTATTTCCTGAAAAATTTCCATCGACCATAATTAAATAACTACTATTTTTAATTTGGATTTATCCTGTGAGAATAGCATATTACATATCTCTCCAAACCACAATTGCTTGAAATGGAAGTTAATTGAAATTGGACAAACCTAGCAGGCTGTCATGATAATTCCGTGTGGCACGAGTATAATTTTCCATACTTACATTGTTTGCATTTCAAGTGAATCATTTCCACCAAATCTCATTTGCAAACTTAATGTCGTGGCCAAATTTTCTTTAAGAATGTAGGGCAGAACCGAAACGAGGTGGCCCTACTGAGACTAGGGACATGCAGTTGTCAAAAAGCAATTCATACTTTAAAAAATAACCCTTTTAAAAACCCACTAGAACAGTTTCACCATTGCTCATTTCTGAGCTCATGCTGATTTTGAACAATGGAACATAGCTCCTCTGAACAAACAAGTTTTATTTTAAAATGCCGAACAACGTGCGTCATGCTCTGTTCGTGGCAGTATTAGCATAAAAACTGACATAAATCTTCAATAACTGAATTTCTAAACCGATTTTTAAACAGTTCATGGTAATGCCATAGCAACGCGGGAAAATCAATTTCAAAACTGCTTGTGCCTGAAAATAGCCTGAAAATGCAATGCTATAAATTCACACCAATTGAACAGAAAATATAGTATCGTGCAAAACATCATCATTGCAAGTCTCAAATCTCAGGACATCGTATTTCATGCAGAAACATTTATAGTGACGGGGATAAAGGCATGCAGAAGTCCCAAAAAAATGCAAATTGTTTAAAGGCTTTTCACCTGAGAAATTGATGAGAAATTTTAGTCAAATTAGGTGCATTTTAAAGAGCAATAATTTGTTTACAAACAAGCTTTTCCAATTTTAAATTGGATATCTGCTTGCTGAACAAAATACATTTATGATATCTTAAGGTGGATACATTTTTCCTTTGGTTACTTCAACAATTTGTTTAATTGAAATTTATGGACGGCCCTTGTTCATTGAGTGATTTCGTACCCAAACTGATGGCTTCATTTAACCTTTTAATCTCGTTTCAAACGAACCTTTAATACACAAACCGCATTGACGAATCTTTATTGTTTTGCGAGGCAATTATGACAATGGGGGCTACCAGATAACAACACGGTCTTGATCAATTATACCGCTAAAGGGGTCACCCAAGTCGTTGAAGGAGGTGGGCATGTAGCCGGAGACAAAAGCGAAACGTATCAACGGGGCATCGAGCGCGTAATCGGAACAATAATTGCGATGGACAGGTGGTTCGGTTCACCAACCTGGATGACACCTCTGATGTATATCGCACCTTGTTATGGCTGACCTGAAACGTCACTGTAGGAAATGCCATTTGAAAGGCCAGTTGAAGAAGGTTGCCACAGCAGTTGATCTAAAAAAAATATATGCATAAAAAATCCGATTCGTCTTCAGCTCAGTGCTTGCTCTAAAGTGCCATAAAAGGAAACGTTTTCCAAGACTTGTAAATCGGGAGTATTGATGCTTGAATAAACGTTTCGAAATTCCTCACGTTGGAAAACCGTTCGTGAATTGATCTCGACAACTTGAAAATACAACCATGAAAAAAAATCAAGAAAATTGGGAGGCATGCGAATTTCAGAAAACACATTTTTGTGAGAAATCTTGAAGAATCAAAAACTGTTGAGGGCAATTTCAAAAAATGTTTCAAGATAATGTATCAAAATTAACATCCATCCTATGGAAAAGCTCTTAAGAATGCATTTATCGGTTGATAATCCTGGGAAAAAAATATCTGAAAAATTTTCTGAAGAAGATTGAAATTTGAATACCGAAAATTCTTTGTCACATTCTCATAAACCCATAATTGTCGTTTTTATTATTAGTAATAATATTTATAATTAAAATAATAAATTTGTGTTTCCTAAGAAACTGCTCTGTTCTTGGAACAAAAGCTCGGTGTCGTATTGATACTGGAGCCCGTAGTACTGATGTATTAAAAAAAATATATAAAAAAATTTAAAAAAAAAACACCACCACCTGAGCAAACGCTTTTCTCAGGTTTTCTTTTTGCACTCGTTTTTTTTTAAATCATAAAACAAACACGTGCAGGCACCGATAAAAATTAGCACACTTTGTCCAGTTTTTTAATTTTTTTCATTTCGGCCAATCGCACGCATTAATTCCATTCAAATCGAGACAACTTCCTACTATATTAGGAATTGAACCAGAAGTTTACCAAATTTCATTGACTAGTTTTAACTACTTGGGAATTGAGGCTAGTGGTAGCTACATGGAGTTAACCACATAACTTCGCATAGTGAAAGAAAAAATAGCTAACTTTCACACGCTCAGAACAGGATTTTTAATTCAGAAAAATGCTGTAAAATATCTAAGTGGGCTACGCTGACAGATTATATCAGATTCATTCATTAACGCAGGCCCAGTTAGGACCACCTGGACAGCTTAGTGCATTATTCATTTCAATTAGGCAACGACCCTAGGGGGACCCCAAGACCCCCTCACCTTTTACAAAAAAAAAAAAAAGCAGTTTCATTCATTGTACACGCGTATTGATGTTTGCTACACGTGACGCGAGCCATTGTCGGCCATCTTTGCGAGCCAAACAGAAAAAAAATGTGATAAACGTAGTTGATTTTTTATCTTATGCGAAAATCCGAATTGCAATCGGAATAACTTGAAGCTGACCCAAAAAAAAGCCCATCATGCAAAACCTATTTGAACATATTTTAAAAATTAAGTTAATTAACCCTGTGATTTCTAGATGTTACCAAAAGATAGAAAATCGGTACATGATGACAATATCATGGCTTTTCTATGACGTGAATTTAATTTCATTATTTTATTCCAGACACCTTTATGTGGGAGCAAATGTAACATTGCTAAATTTCTCTATCTCAAAATAAATTACGTTTCCATGTCTGATCAATTTCTCTGACAAATAAAGGTTTTCCAGGTCTAGGGATGCCCTTTATTACGCGTAGAATTGGTTGTCCCCAAGTCCGAATATTTTTTTTACAATTTGAAGATTCCCCTTATATTTATAAACATAAATTAAATAAGCTTAGATAAAAACCGTTTTTGGCAGTCGCATATTTTTTTATATAGCACTTCTCAGACCCTAGGGGTCAGCCAATTCTACAAGGGCAAAAATAAATTTAGCAATTATAGCAAGTATTTGAAGCAAAAACGTGCAATTTTTTTTGCATGGTGGGCAAAACATTGTGGTTGGTTAACTTAGTTCGCAAATATGGCCTTCCGCAGTAGCGTAGCCTATATTTGCCTTACCTGTGCCTCCCAACTACCTGCACCCCTCGTACTGGACCACAGGTACAACATTGATCCTCCCGAGTTTCTCATTGGCCCAGTGCTGGGAAAAAAATTGGGGGGGGGGGGGAAACGAGGGGGCCCTGCTAACTTGGCCCACCTGTCCAGTCCAGAAGCGCTTTTTGAATGTAGGCCATCAGTTCACAACCGCAGCAAAAGCATCTTTGGGGAGATTCGGGCGCCATGCCGTAAGCCTACAGGTGGCCGAAGCAATTCAAGAGGTCTTTTTCATCTATATAAATTCGTGTTTTTCCTCCATATTCTTGGGAAATAATCGGCTAAATTTGAAACCTGATAACATTCTTCGATAAGATTTCGTGAGTACGGATTACCCGGGGTTCGTGCGTTTCGGTCATCGACAATGGTGGACGCCTGTGGTCTGGTGCCCGAACCGAGCCAAAGGGCACCTCTGCCTAATCTGAGGCTACCCCTGTACGCCCCTTGTGGATGGAAAACTAAGGTACGCTCCCATTAGCAACAATGTATAGGGATATTTAATTTGTGCGAAGTAAAGATGTGAATCCCGTAAGTAATCATTCATGGATGAATTTCTAATAGTTGAAATCAAATTTCCTCTCAAATAGCACTAGCAATCATTGTAGAAATTTTATAAGGTTTGTGAATTTGAATGTTTCACGAGTAATTGTTTGCTAAGATTATATATTAAGTTTCAAGGGTAAATTATCCTAATTAAAGGGAGGAATCAATACGTAATTTTGGAAATAATTTTGAGAGATACGAAATGCTATCTTGTATTATTTCTTAGTTTATTTTTTAAAACACAAAACCGAAATGTTTAATTCTTAAAGAAAATCAAATTCTTTCAGAAATTTTGAATGAAATCTTTGATCTTGAAATTTTTTTTAAAGTAAAGAAACAATACAATCAACACATTTCAAAATTCTATACAACTTAAGAGAAATGTGAGACTATTTTATGTGTTTCACGAGTAAATATTCCTTATTAAAGGAACGGACTATTTCTTTAGAAGTAGAGGATTGAATTAATAAATATAAATCAATACATCCGGAAATAATTTTACAGATACGCAATGCTGTTTTAGATTGTTTATTTGTTTACTTTCATTCTGTAATTCAAAATACAAAAACAGAAATGTCCATTTCTTCGAATCTAAAAGAGGATCAAAAACGTCTTTCGGAATGCAATAATTAATCGTGAAATTCTTAAAATAAATAAATAAACAATACAAAATAGCATTGCGTATTTCTCGAAGTATTTCCATTAAATGTATTTGTATTTAATGAACAGGAAATTTTAAAATGCTATAAAAACCTAGAGAAATGTGCAATTAATTTACATGAGTGATTATTTACGTCTGGAATGAATGTTATAATTTTTAGCATGGATTATTTTCCCTATTGGATTGGAGCTTTTAGACGATCTAAATAACAAGTGTATTGAAATTTATCGTTCTCCAAAAACCATCCAAACGGACGGATGGTTGCCCTAAATTGATTACCCTAAATGTACGTCCATTGTTATAGAATTACTGGAAGAGGGATTTTAATAATAATTGCTTTTCGTTAAGTGTCAGTGCTGCGAGAATAACGCTAGAAGACGTAAAATATTCGCCTTTTTATCTCAAAAACACGAAGGAATTTGGGGTCAAAACGTGTTTAACTGCAACCAGAATCTAGTTTTTTTCTCTCTCTAATTAGCAGTGAAATTGGTGGCGCTTTCGAAATAATGCAACCCAAAAAAAACAACTTTTTTCGGGTCTATCAGTACGCTAAAAATAGTGTTCGTTCAAGATTAAATACACCGACGAATACGATTTTTCACTAAAGCTTCGTGCAGGTGAAAACCCGTCTTATTAGTTGATTGCGTTAATCGAAGATTGACGAAACTTCAACGCGTGAATTTACTCCAGCTTATCACAGGGTTAATGAACAGTTTGAACAAAATATATAAAAACCAAACTCTTAAACAGCTGTCAGAAAAACAAGCCGAAAACATTTTGCCAATCCCAACTGAAATTACGCTTAGAATATTGCTAGTCTCTTAATTATTGTCAAACTTGTTAATAATAAAAACCGCGCTGTTAAATGAATCTTTGACGAGCTAATCAACTTATTGCGACACCGCAAACTAGCAACTGGCTAATTAAAATAGGCAATAAAATCACCATTCTTCGGTTACCGTTAACCTAGTTAAAAAACTGTAATTTGCTGTCTTCGAGCGCGAATTACTTCAGTATCAACAAATCAATATTATTTCGAAAATGCATTTCTATCATTGAGAAATGATTAATTCCGCCTATACAGTTGTTGCCGAACATGTTTAAACCTATAATGGTAATGAAAAACCAAAACTACCACCAATGACCAAGATGCTATTCCTATATAAGTCTCTTTCCCACCTAAAGGTATTAAACATCTATATTGTTCAGCTAATGGATATCCTGCTTTGCTTAATCTGTTCGAAATTGGTGGCATATTGAGTTGGTATCATTGCATTTTCAGGCTATTCTCCTAAGAAACTCAACAGGAATTTTAGTCAGTTTAGGTGCATTTGAAACTGCTTTAAATCGTTCACAAAACGAGCTATTTCGATTATAAATTGGTTATCTACTTGCTGAACAAAATGCTTTTATTTTTTAGTACCTTAATAAGAAATGTTTGCATAGTCAGGTACATGTACATTCTAAACTAGTGATTTCTTTTATGACGTTCTTTTATGGACGGACCCCCCGCAAAAAAGTACACCTTACTCTCATCTAGGTGACAATGATGCTAATCAGCTGTTGGAGACCAACTGCGATCTTAAAGTCAACACACAGCTAGCAAAGAAACGTTTCAATGTTTTCGAAAACAGCTCATTGTCGAAAGACATGGAAAAAGGCTCATTCAACAACATTCACAAACATTGGTTTTTGACAAACAACCTCAAGCAAGGCTTATATCGGGCAGGTACTCGCCACCCCCTACGCATGTTCTTAGCACTCGACGTTTTTATTACTATTACCGAAGTCGTCAATTTTGATAGGCTATTAATAGCAACTCGTAGCCGCAGTTCCTGTGTTCGCCCCCGTGAGCTTTTTCTGTGCAGGTGAGCAAATAGCAATAATTCGGGGCTGCAGTTGTAGAGCAAATATCCCTCTTTAGGAGGAACCGAAAACCCTCTCGTTGGAGTCACTACCCTTCGCCAAGAGAGTTCAAAAAAACCCGGGAGGAAGTTCGCTTCAGTGGAGCACGGGTTGGTCGAAAATGAGCAGCAATTAGATCGCTATCAAATTCTGTTTTAATAAACCTGGTACATGTAAGGTTAATCAAGTCTTGAGTCTCAGGAGCAATGAAAAGCAGCTCTCTGCAAGCATTCCGTACTGCGCTAGTCTGAGGTGGACATTTTCGTCACCCAATAAGGAAATTCCCGTAGTTTGTTTCATATTACTGCAAACAAATGCTATGCTGTAAGTTGGGATAAAATGAGAGGGAAGGGGGCAGGGGTTGGGGGGTTGCAGCTTGGGTCATTAAAAAACATTTTTGCAGCGTTCGCTCGAAATCCCCCTGATGAAGAACTTGTTTTCAGGGCTCTGTAACCTTGTCACATAGGTGTAAAGCGCATTAATTCCCAAGGATTGCCTGATGTGTTGAATGTGTTCCTGACTCTTGGAGAAATTTGAGGACTGCATGGCAACAGACATGCTGTCAATTTGGCGTGAAACCTCTTCTTTAGTACTTCCCTTAGCCTACAGGTTTGTTCCCTCTGGCACCTTGGTCCCTGGCAAGTGGCGAAACCCGCAGGATTTTCTGCACGATACATGCAACCCTTTTTGGTTCACTAGCAATAAGATGCGAAGTGGAGACGGAAGAATGTCCGGTTCTTGCCACAAATTACAGGAGTCTGGATAATTGTTACCCGTGAGAAGCGTCAAGGTTGTTTTCCAGGAGCATCAGAAGCATGGGAACTGCTCTAAATGACAATGCCAAGCGAGATGGCACGCAACCCCTAATATGAATCACAGATTACCTGGACGCGCTCGAGGCTAACCACTTCGGCAATAACCATTGCGGGCCAATTATGTCATTTTAATTGTTTGAGTGGCAATTCGGTTTAATGGACCCTGGCACTTCCACCAACCCTGTTATTACCGCCAAGCCGATTTTATCAAGTCTCCAGGCTCGGAGTTGTTGATGGCAATTGCCTTCAAGTCGTTGCACTATTTTTCTTTAAGCTAGTTAAAGAGCACTCAGTACTCCTAAAAGCTAAATAGGCACAATCTAGAGCTTGGTTTAATCCAAGTGTCATCAACTTTTTCTACCGTCGAATTGTTAATAAGAAATTTCGCAGGAAGGTCCCTTATTTCTCGTTGACTGTATTAGCAGTATCTTCAACAATATTTAGGCATTTCTTACGAAAACCCCAATGAAATGTTATTTCGTCATCTAGTGAAACGATTTCTAAATCTTTCCTAAAAACATTATAAATATATGTTGAAATGTTTGCAAAATTCCATCATTTGTTAGTTTTTGAAAAAGTTTAAATAAACTTTTAAATAATTCCTAAAACTAAAAATTCTGGATGCACCACTGAATTAAATGTTCAATAAGGATATATTTTTGGTCCAGGCTGTCATTTATTCAAAACACTATGGAATAATACTCAACACTACTTTTCAGATTGAAAAACGTCATTGCTATCTATTTGTGCAAAACAGTATGACAAAATCATCATCATCATCATACTTAAAAGTGTATTAAACGTTGTTTCATTCAGAGCATGAAGTTGGAACTGGATATGAAAGATGAGAAGCTGCAGGCCCTTACTCGGGAACTGGATGACCTCACATTCGGCAACAAAGGAGACGAGGAGGTAATTGTGTCTTTTGCATCAAGTTTTGCGCTATGTAAAACTCGTAGGAAATATGACAAGAAAACAATCCTATTTTTTAATTAGGTTGCTCAGCTGAAAAGAGCGAAGCACGAGTTGGAATTGAAGCTGAAGGAGCAAGAAGAGGAGCTGGATGATCTGGCAGGACAAGTACAAATGTTAGAACAGGTAAGGGGTAATCAGATTTTTTGGGCAGAAGGAATGAATTGTAATGCCAATGCCTGGTCTGGAGAGTAAAAACTAATAAAATCCACTCTTTACTTTGGAAAGGCAAAACTGAGACTGGAAATGAACCTGGAAAATACGAGGAAAGAACACCGCAAGGAAATATCACAGAAGGAGGAAGAGATTGAGGAAACACGCAACAGCTGTCAAAAGAAAGTATGTCCAACACTTGGTTTGAACAATTGATGAAGGGCGTTTTACTGAAGCTCTGCAGTTTTTCAAGGTCGAATAACGAGCGTGATCGAAATTTTCGACAGGAAAATTATCCGATTGCTGATGATTAATTTCGTTTAAAGGAAATACCAACAATGATTATGTTAAGCACGCGTTATTAGCCGACTTAACTGCGCACATTTCAGGGGGTTTCTTTCATGCGAAAAATTTCACTCGAAAACTGAAGGACATTGGTCAACAGGTTGAACGTGCTGTTTTCATTTAATCTTGAGGTTGGAGGCGCAATCTGTGCAAGAGAACAGCCCCTGATTGAGTCGAGTTTATCATTATTGTTGAATTTAGAGTTTAATTATACAAATCATTAATCGCCAGGAAATTAATTTATACAAGTAATGGACTTTAATTTTATAATGCCATTATGGTTATGCACGTTTACAAGTCAAATTATTTTCCATTGATTAAACTAAGATTAGGTTAGAAAACAGTCAAGCAGTCTTTATGTATATTAGAGAATAAGTGACTTCAGAATCACTCAAACTTGTAATAAAATATACAAATCAACATGTATATTTTTCCCCTAAGCTCAAGCTCATGGAACACCAGCTGGAAAGCGAGCATGACGATCGGCAGACGCTCATTCGAGAAAAGCACGAGTTGGAGCGAAAGATCACCGAGTTGCAAGACCGACCGATCATAAACCATGATGCCGAGACTGTCCATCGTCTGAGAAAGGACCTCAAGCGCACAAAAGCCCTGCTAAAGGACGCCCAGATGATGCTTGACCGCAGCAAAGACGAAGCACCGACCAAATCGGTCATAAGGCAATTGCGAAATCAGGTAAAATAACCAAAAATCGCCAATCTGACAACCGGAAATGTTTGTCAGGGCATGTTTCCCAAGGAGCTCAGTGGCTGCTGAGCAGAATTCAATTAATTGCATTAAATCTGCAGCTTGAAGATGCAGAGTTTGCCAAAACGGCAGCCATCAAGTCGCGTCAAGGTGCAGAGCTGGAGCTCCACGAAGCGCTATCACAGATGGAGGACATGAGCAAGGCAAAATCCGAGGTATTCATGGTGACTTTTTGGAACATAATTAAAAATAGTAGGCGTGTACAGGCACGTGGAAATTGAAGATTTGAAATGCACTCATACTTCACTTTATGGTCTAGATTAGGTTCCTGGAAATTTGGCAGTAAAGCGAAAAGCTGTATAACGAGACATGTTTTTACGTACAAACGTATATAAGTTGCATAGGATATGTTCCAAATGTCATTCAGTTCTAAATGTTTTGAAAGGCAATTTTAATCTGCTTTAAGAAAGCAATTTGACTCAATAACAAACAAATTAATAGGTTAATTTTATGAATAATTTAATTTGTCTTAAAACCAGTTTCGGGATGCGGTATATAGTGAGGTACGAGTGTATAAGTTTGAAGTTGAGTGAGATTGTTTAACGAATGACTTCTTATTGCATAGATGGACAAGAAGTTGAGTGCCGTGTGCAGGGAAAGGCACGACCTGCAGGCCCAGCTGGAAGAGAACGAGGAAGAGCTGGCGGAGGTTATGAAGAAGTACAAGGGGTCTGTGGCGCAGCTGTCCACTGACCAGTTGCAGCTGGGCGAGCTGGCCTCGCAGATCTCCGAGCTGGAGATGGAGCGCAACCTGCTGAAGGAGCAGTTGTCGGACATGAGCGGAAAGCTAGAGCAGCTGGAGGGAGAGACGGTTAGCACGCACGAGCAGAGGAGAGTGGAGCTGAAGGTGCGGGAGCTTGAGACGAGACTGGAGCTGGAGGGAACAACGCGGAGCCGGCTGGAGGTGCAGCTGAACAGGATGCGAGAGACCGTGGAAAAGCTGACCGAGGAATGCGACAGCCTCAGGAGCAAGGAGCAGCAGGCGCAAGAATTGAACCGAAAGCTGCAGCGGCAGATTCGGGACATCAAGGAGGACTTCGCCGCGCTGCAACAGAAGGAGATGGAAACTGCGCATAAGAAGCACGAACTGGTACGACAGCTCGAGGTTTTCATGCAGCAAACAAGGCTTGAACAGTTCTACCGCATTTGCTGGCGTATTATATAATATAATATGAAAAAAATCGCAAAATAATTCCACCACATTTGTGTTTATCGCAGGAAATGGCCCTCGAAAGTTCTGATGCCGAGATTCTGACGACCAAGTCCGATCTTAAGTTGGCCCTAAAGAGGATAGAAGACTTGCAGGCTGCTATGGAAGACAACGTTGATAGCGAAGACTCTGGAAGGTAAGCATGGTTCCCTTTTGCACATCGAGTGGTGGTGCTACCATACAGGGAAATAGCAGTAAATGTACAATTTTCTGTTGCAGCGGTGGTTCCGACAGCGATAGCAGCGACTCGAGCATGGAGTCTTTCCTCGTGAACCATCGGCCCAGGCCCACGATACCTCGGAGTCCGAGAAGCCGGCTGGCGAGCGGTAGCAGCGGCTTTTCCAGTTCGACCCACGGTCGAGCGTCCAGCATTGGCGATGTGGATGTAGTGAGTAGGTAGGCTTACGCTCTAAGCATGGCAAAGCATGAGTTTGCAACCCATGTGTGTGCACTTTGCCATTGCCTGGATTTACTGATCGGAATGTGGATAAGTGACCCCTAATATTTGCCAATTAATGGGGCATGCTAATAACGCAAAGTTCAGTGTTAAACTAGCTGGAAGCTATTAACTGCCCAGTGTGGTTACAAGACTAGTTTGTGCCAGGTTTTAGACCAAAACGCTTGGTTAACAACCCAAATATGTTGTCTTGCTTGTTTTAAAAGCACTAACAGTGCTGCATAGTACTAGGGTTTTACTGCGATTTGAGCATAATTGTTCAACGTAAAGAAAATGTCATGCTTCTGCATTTCAATAATAAACAAAAACTAATTATAATCATCAGAATATGAAAAAGCGAATAATCGCACAAAACTGTACGGTATACTGCTAGTTTTCTGACTTAAAACAATGACATTTAAACCAGTTTAAAGGTAATCATAACCTCACTAATCTGCGAGTAAAAATAACTTCGAGCTACGAGCATTGGTAGACAGCATTTTGATGTCAATTAAAGACCTCTAAATTTAAAACCCAAGAAACTTCCTTCAAACGTATTCGTATTGTGCAATTTCTTTAGTTTCCTTAGATTAAGAGCAGATTTAATTAATTTTTTATTTTCATTTAGGCCCAACGGTGAGGATGATGCCCCTGTTGAAGCGCAGCCCGCGGTAAACTCGTCCGAAATAGCCATGAATCATTCGGAAGAGTCGGTGGTGTGACCAACGCCGGTCAGTTGCTAACCGACCCTGTACATTTTCACTACACAGATAATAGTTTGGCGATGGCCAGTCTCGTTCAATATTATTTGTTGAAGCCTTTCACCAGGAGACCTTTTGTTCTTTGTTGACTGTGCAGGCGCTCACCTGCCGCCGACTGTATTAATAATAATTTATGAATCGATTAGTTGATTATATCGAATTATTTGGGATCGCCAGCGTCACTGGTCGCGCTCGGATTCCACATCTTTCACGTTTGATTATTTGTAAATTTATGTGTAAAATCGGAATGCTATCAAATCATTCAGAATTCCATTATATTATTAAGAAGTGAATCCTCATCCTGTTCTTGCTTAGTCACCTTAGTTTCCCATAAATGAATTAATAAACATTTGTTAAGAATTTTTTAGTCAAATTATCTGATTTTTCACATGAAATCCAATCCACAGTAAACCCGCGATTCAGATCCTCAGCGCAAAATAAGCTCTTCGAACTCAAATAAAGTGAGGACCTCTCAAAACCCTACACGAATGATCATCTACGGGCTTTCATAATTCTTGCATAAATTATTGCGCATTGGAAGTGTTGAATTTTTATTATCACCCAGGTTTTGAGATGTAGGCCAACCAGTAACTATCACGCCCAACAAGTTTCGATAAAAACGAAGTCAAACAAAGTGAAACAACAGTGTCAGGGATATATGAAACATTCAAACTACAAATTCTTCAAGAGACAAAAATGCCTGGAATGTAGTACCTAACCTTGATTGATGTCCAGCCGCCTGAAACTCCACCGCTTACGGCATCCACGCATCGTCCAATTTGCCGATGAATTCACTTATTTCCGCACCGTTGGCCCATTATTGATTCGCACAAAGTTGTCTGTCGTTGCAGTTACTGTAATTCCGACGCGAATTCATTGCCCTTTTTCACCACAATTTTCGCGAATATTCAGAGCGTGAGAGCAAACGCGGAAAACGCAGTTTCAACCAGCGACCGCACACATCAGCTGATGCTGACACCTGACACCAGTGTGACCGTGTGATACTTGCCTTACTTTCATCCCTATACTCTTGAGACAATCATTCTGGGAATATTCTGGGCAATTGATTTTTTATCAGTGAAATACATGAAAATATTTTTTATAAACATTTCCTTAGTACTTAGAGCACTTTACTTAGGCAATTCAGTGCATATTCATTACAGGTTTTACTGACTGCCTGAATTGCGAGCATATGCGGAATTTTCCCTGACTATCCATGACATTCTCTTCCCTGACCTTTCAGGGTCGCACAAACCCTGTAATTACATGTATTTTAATCAAAGTAATTTTCGGGCTTGACATGCAACGAAATAACATTTCTTCATAGTACTGTCTGAACTTGCATATGCTCGTGATTCCTAAAATTTTGGTGCATTGCTAGGAAATATCTTTCTACTTTTCTTTGGGTATGAATTTAGACCACATTCCCTTTTCCCATGACTATTTGAATGAATGAATGAATTGGATTCCAAAACTAGCAACATAAAACTTGCGCAAAATGTATCGGATAACAAACGTGGTATTTGCTCCAAATAAAACTTGTATTTTTATTAGACTTAATTAAAATGGCAGGCGATTAATAAACAAACACGCATTCTACCGGTGAACAAATAAGCCCAAAGCTGGGTTGTATTTATAAGGTTTGGTGCGATTCCTACCTCGGCTTTGCTCTAGGAAGAGCTTTTCCTTGGCAAATTCCTGGGGTCCCTCGATGACCTGACTGAGAGTCTCTGTCTCCAGGTAGACATCGAAACACATCGCCAGTCGCTGAATCTGACTGGATAGTAGCGAATTCAAGGGTGCACACTCCAGTAGCTCCTCATAATAGAGGTTGACTTCTTTTTCCAGATCCTAGAATTAAAAAGTGATAAGTAACCCCATCCAACGAATTTATGCACACAAATTGTCGTGCTCCTTTTGGAGCTATATTAAGCGGTAGTGAAGAAAAGAAATGCCAAACATACCCATAACGAAGCATCTTCCATACTTGAGCGTCCTTCCTTCCACGTTGTGTTGAAAATAAAAATCGGATGTTGCTTGGGATAATCGGGTCCAATCGCAACTAGTGCAATGAGTTTAGCTGAAAAATTTATAACCAATGTTGTATAAATTGTATTTCTACATGACATATTACAAATTATTAACTTTAAAAATTACCTGATCCTCTCTCCATCACAAGAGAAAATGTGAAATAAGAATTATTAATGATCTCATCATTGACCAGCCTCTGTGCTTGGGGTAACAACTACATAAAAACATGAGACCTGCATTAACATCCCGAGTCTTGTCCACATTTTGAAATATTCGGACTATTTGTTACTAGGTTAAAAAGTCTAGACAAAATCTTACAAGGAAATCCTCCCAAGGCAAGCTAGCAAAGGAAGTTAGTCTCGTGACAAGTTTCGAAGGGAAAAAACTTAGCGTTTTGGCATCGAGGGGGACGATTCCATTCTCTGTGGGCATGAAAACAGGCAAAGAAATTAAGCAAATAGTTTTCCCTGAACAGGTGCTTATAATAGTCCAAGTACCTAAACTGTGCAGTTGCTTCTGTAGGGCAATACGGGAATTCAGCCTGTCCTTTATGGCATGCACAATGCGCTCCATGTGGCTGGAGCTCACTGATGTGCTGGGAACAGCAGCTGACCTCTCCGTTGAATGATCTGCACTAAAGCCATGAGTGTAATCTAGGCCTGCAACTCGCTGTGCCCAATCGTACGGGTAACCGAGTTCGTTAATGTAGCTTTTGAATTCATCCATTCTGTAAATAATTGAGATTAAATTAAGAATGACATCGGTTGACATTTTTTAATTTTCAGCCCAATACAATTCTGAAAAAAAAAAGCCTACCCGAGACGTTTCAACTGATAATGGTTCGCCTGATTTGGCGTATCTTGACCAAAATCATCCGGAAAAAGACCACTTAAGAACACTGTTGGGGCCAGCACGTCCCTTGAACAAAATCCAAGGTCATTAATTGGGAAAGTAGAGCTGGTTAATCAAACAAATTCAAGGAAATTACCTAGTAGGCGTCGGAAACTCTCTGGAAAAGGGGAGAACTGGGACCACCGTCACAATGTGAAGCATCATGGCATACGAGAATCGCAACTCCAGTTTGTAGCCATCTGATTGAAATACACGTATTGATGATTCAGCATAAAGCAGAGTTTGCCAAGAAATATATAAGCCCAATACTACCTTTTGTACTAAACGTGACCAAGACTACTAAAGGATGTTTCTTTAATATTTTCTTTCGCATATCCGTCATGCGATTGACGCTGCTACGCCGATATCGTGTCTGAAACGACATGATGTTAAATAGAGCAAATTTCCCAGGATAAGTGACTGTGCAACGTTTTGAAATCAGTAGTTTCAAATACTTACGTTTCCTTGAGTTTCCTCTTGATCAGAATCCCCACTGTCTTCGTCTAATTGAGAGAAAATGCTTAAATTATTCAACATACTATAGAGGTAATCAAAGAATTACATTGTCTATTTTTATATGTAATACATTTGACTTATACCTCTTTCTACTGCAACCTCATTTAAAGCCTTTGCTTCATCTACATCCCCTTCAATCACTGCAGACATCTTTTCACCTAGAATGACAGACACCAGGAATAAGAACTCTTGTTCCCTATAGCACTATAAGAGAAGAGGAGGGACTTACCCCATGCTTCTGCATAGGCTGTGATTTGAACGTACAAAATAAACAAGGGCACCGGCAACAGGCTAGCAAGCTTATTCTGAGGCCGCTTAATTGGATTGCCAAACCCTAACTGCTCCTGTACTGGTATGGTTGCCTATAAAATCCCAAGTAAAATGCAAACATACAATTTAGTATATATGGAACTTAGTGAAAAAATTAAATAAATAAAAACTAAAACAAACTATTAGCATACCTGAAGAATGTTATTCAGACATGGAGCAAGTGTTTCTAAGTACTCCTTCTTGTTTTTAATATCCTGAGAAATTGAATCCTTACTGGTCTCAGCTTCCTTACATTTCAAAGCCAATCTTAAATTTAAAACAAAAGTATTTCTAAATATCTAAATATGACTACTTTTGACCTACAAAAAAATTTGAAGAATATAAAAGAATACCTTTTGCGTTGCTCTAACTCCCAATCTAACCTGGCCAAGGTTTGTGCGTGAAGATCATCTTTTGATTTTTCCTAAAAAAATGATTTATAAGTTGCATTTTACACCAACTTGTTTGCGCTTTCATACATAAATCATTTTTCCAAGCATTTACAGTACCGGCTGAGAAATGTTTGATGGGGCCTCTTTGTAAAATTCTTCCACAGGCACCAACTCTATATCTTCATCCTTGGACCTTAAAATAAAATACCATATTATGAATAATAAAGGATAATTACAGAGAAAGGTTTGAGAATATTAATCTTACTTAAACTCCAGGCACTTGTTCACATCTTTGGTGAGATGTGACACTTCGTAGAGCAAGTTTTGAAGTTGCAGGTGATGAGTGTCAACCTTTAATTTGGCATCGTTGGCCGTTTCTCTGGCCTTCCTGTTGCGGATCTTCTCAAATCGATTTAGCTTTTTCAGGGTGACAAACAGCATGGAAGTTTGGATTTTCCTTTCAGTTATTTCAGCTGTAAACTGTAACATAAGCAATAGCTCAATTGTTTTTGTTTCTGGGCAGCGGTGGTCAAATAAAACCTAGGAGTCAAACAAACGCATGCTATTTTACGTACCTTTCCCCTCTTTTTGTATTCCAAAATTTCCCTCATCAACCTTCTAATGTTGCCGCAAGACTGCTTGTACAGCTGTAAATCCTTATCGGGATTTCGGGTGTCAACTTCTTCCTCTTCCAACGCCCAGATATCCTTTTACATTAGAGAAATGCATGCGGATCAAAAAATAAATACTAATAAATAAACTATAAGTGAAAAGCTCTGCTTCATCAATAGGCTTACCGGTGCCGGCGTATCGTTTCTGAAGGAAGACGCTGACTTACGTTTCTTTGCCCGAGGCCCACGATTAGCAGCCCCTTCTTCCTTCATAGTTTATTTTTTTTCTGGGAATTATGCAATCTAATAAATCCTAAATCACCGAAAATGGACGGAAAATACAAAGCCTTTTGACGTTCGATACTCGTTTGCCGGCCATTCACAATAAGCCGTGAGCCGACACGAAATAAGCCAATGGTTGACAAAACGTGAGACATTAGCCGACACGAAGCAAGCCATTAGCCGACATCAGCTGATGTACGCAAAATGGCTGCCTCTATAGAGAGGGTGAAGTTTTATCGTTTTGTAATTCTTTTGACTTGTGTTTCGGGGATTTTAATCTCATTATACGCATACTATGTGGAAAGGAAGAAGTCAGCAAATGAAGACTACACGGCAATGTGCGATTTGAGTGAGAACGTAAGCTGCACTAAACCATTTTCATCACCGTAAGTATTCTTCCCTGCACTGCAAATTTCTGAATACTTTGTTTATGACTAAACAAATGCTAGTAACGGGATCCGTCTATGCATAGTGATGCACATATGTATCTTCCCAGGTTTATTTCGTGTTTTATTTTACAGGTATGCCAAAGGTTTCGGATTACTGAGGTACTTCGTACCTGAGAACTCCCAACTTAATCAACCAAACAGCATATTTGGCATTATTTTTTACATTACGCAGATTCTATTAGGTAAACATATCAAGTGAAGCGTGTACAGACTGCATCTCAGTTTGTCATTGGATATCCATAATTATATGAATTATACAACCCCCAACTACAGCTGTGCTTTGTTGCAGTATTTTAGTATCGGTTTCCTTTACAGATCAAAAGTTGACTGTCAATGCAGCCCGACTGCAGGTAGCATTTTCTTTGGTGGCCAACCTGGGATCTGTTTACCTGGCCTACATTCTGACATTCATTCTGCACAATTTCTGCATTGTTTGCGTGACTATGTATGTGTTGAATGCACTGCTTCTTTACTGCAGCCTGAAAAAGTTGTTTGTGTTGTCAAGAGTGCAATCTAAAGCAGATGAACACAAGAAGGCGATGTGACATTGTAGGAAATAATGAAACTCAACCTGGACCAGTATTAAAAAGAATTGACTAACAGGAATCAAATGCCGTTTTACCAATTCATATCAGCTGAAATAGCTATTCTCTTCATTCTCAGTGAACTACAGACTAAAGGTAAAGGGAACTACGCTTAACTGACAAATGGACTGTAATTTATTCGTTGTTAAGAAACAAAGTAACAAATACAATTAAAATAAACCTATTATTATTCCTTGCTTAGAGAAGTCTGGTTCTTTTCTTTTTCTTAGCTATCATTGTTAACGTGTCGGGTAACTTGAACGTGCTCCTGAAATATTTCAATTATCATTGTTAACTTTTATCATAATTGAGCTTGCCACTTGCAATTTCATCCAAATGCAGTAAATAGCTACTTACTCACACGTTGAGCATATTGGGCTGAAGGTACAAAAAACTGAAAAAAAAAAAAACAAACATTAAATTTGGTTGCAAAACACAGGGATAATTCCGACTTGACAGGATTTCAAGATACCTGACAGGCAAACTGAACAAACGTAGCCAATCTCTATGAGATTTCTGTGGCAAAAACAAGCAGCTCTGTAATCGACAGGGACAGCCGGCGGCAAGTTTATCTTTTTACGCAAGCCAATATCAGGTAAGAAAACCATCTACCGTAAGAAGATAAATTTAGTTACAGAGATCAAAAAAATTCGCTTAACATGCCAAAGCCAAAAAAATTGTGGGCCTACCAACAAATACTGAAGGAGTCCTGCAACTTGGGGTATCTTTAAGTAGATCCCACCAGTAATATCACAGCCCTGAAAATTTAATGTTATTGTATTAAATAAGTTGTGAAGCAATACAAATTGAAATACACACGTATAAATTAGTACTAAGCAAACACCTGTTGTAGTAAACCAACATCTTTATCGAGGATGCAAGCATCAATTACAACGTTCTTTAAATAGAAGAGCAAAATGTAATTAATTCACTTTTCAATAATGTAAAATAAACGATAAATGAATGCTTAAATTGGCAATATTCACCTTTTTCTGAGCAGCAAAAAACACATTCATAAAATTCATATATTGAGAGGCTCCTTCCAGTGAAGCTGTAACTACCAAAATACGACTGGATAGTTTGCCATTGGTAGCCTCCTGTTTTTCGATTCGGTTAATATCTACACTCGCTAAGAAATAACTCGTAATTGTTGTAGATAGCACAAGAATGATTCTACAACGTAGCAAGGATACAACACAGCGCCATAGCCAGAGTACCAGCAAGCAGTGATTCAATGTGAAAGTCTTCGTTTGATGCTGTTAAAATTTGTTTGAGAAAAGTTACCGAAAACATGCATGTGTTGTATTGATAAATTTAAACTTATCAAAATTCTACCTTTAAGGATCAGATCCTTAATTTCTTGCTCAATAGCGACGTTAATGCCTGTGAATAACTCATACTTTCCATCCTGAGGCCTTATTTCTTCTGTTTGGGATGCTTTTGGACTCGGATACAGAAAATGGCTTCAATATAAACATAAAACTTTATTAACAACATTATAAAGACAAACAATGGAAAATTCAGGGTTTACCAAATTCAGCGAGGGATATAAATAAGAAATTTCGTAATTTTGCATACCTTTTATTTGCATGGCTGGCAAGAACAGCCAGTTTATTTTGTGGACTCAAGAGCATATGAGAATTACAAAATGCCATTATGCTATTTAAACAATGTGTTAGCACACCCTGTCAAAATAAAAGCTTTGGTTATTTTCAGCTTTTGTAACCGTTCAATATCATGCTTCATTAGTACTGTACTGACGCTATCTTCCCGTAATAGCTTCTGTCCTGGATGAATTTCCATAATGACAACTAGCAAGCTTCCCAGACAATCTAAAATAAATTACATAACAACAAGAAAACAATGGTACAGCACAAAAAGCAACAGCAATATAGGCAAACTCACCTCCTTCGATAGAAGTACTAGGTTGACGGTCGATAGCTGCCATAATTTATGCTGAGTAATTATTAAAATAATAAATTAGCAATTAGTATTTCGGAGAGGATTGATGTAAAGGCCGAATAAATCAATGGTTAACATATAGCATTTGCTTAAATGTTTTATATTTTAAGATATTAACAATTAACTTAATCTATTTATCGGCAAGCTCCGTCTTTGATCAATATATCTGACGAAACCTTAAAAAATCGATCTGGCATTTCGTCCGGATCGTTGCAGGCTTACGTGACTAATAGCGCCAGGGGCGGGGCCTAAGATGACGTCACTCAGCGTCATGCGCAGATGACGACTTTTAGTCTTTGTG
>JAQIXS010001472.1:0-29844 GCA_034700785.1 Rossiulus vilnensis | reverse complement strand
AAAAGATAAAGTTTCATTGCCGTTTGTTTTGGACATATTTTACAGTACGTTCAAAATAAACTGTTTCATTTGATCAATTTGAATATGGTTTAAAAAAACGTCTGAAACGAAGTCGGTTTTTGGTCTTGTAATATATATATATATATATACACATTTCTACTCGACTCTGACATAATTACATAAATTAAAAGTTAAATTAAAACATATTACCTGTCTCTCAGATAGACCGAGTATTTTGGATAATTTTTTTCTTTCAGATGGCGTTAGGTATTTCTGCAATTCAAATTTTCGCTCAAGCTCAGTCGTTTGATCGTTTGAAAAACGTACTTGCCCTCCTTTTCTTTTGGAATTTGGATGATGAATAAATGGGTTCCACAAGAAATGTTCCATTTCAGCTGAAATTACAAAAAAAAAAGAACTGGTAAATATTCCCCATGTAGCACACAGACGTCTGAAAGACGTCGGGCAATCGGAAGACATCTTCACCCCAGAAAACGATATCTTTTTTTGGTGAAGTTCAGACCAAAAAAATACGTCATTTCCGACGGGTTTGAAAACATTTAAAGATAAAGTTTCATTGCCCTTCTAAGGTGAATGCAAATAGGAGCAAACGTATTTTTTTCTAAGCCCGTTATTCATGTTGTTCACTTTTCATCAAAAATATCTCCTACTTTTTAAACATGTTCTTTAATTCCTGTTTCATTGTAATATTAGAAAACCCTCGAGCAATGCCGGGTATGTCAGGTGTAAAAATATATATAAAAGATACAGTATAAAGATTTAAAAATGAAGATGTCAGTAAAGATTTGCTATGGTTGGGATGTAACCATGCAAAAGCAACCTAAATTATGTTCACGGGCATCATCGTCATTGATAAATTTGAATTTCTGGTAGTTAGGTCAGGACTCAAAAGGATACATGCACAATGCAAAAAAACGACACATTTTTGCTTATTATAATTGGAAATTTAATTTCTATTGTATAAATTGTTTATCCACTGAGTTGTTTTTAATAATTATTCATAGAAATCATAATTATTCATCAAAATGTAAAGTTTTTTTGTTCAATTTCGATACTTTGTATACGGTGTCGTTTGTATTGCTTCAAAGTTAGGCTACATCGTGTGACAGTTTTTCCAAACTTTTTAAAATTTTAACTTTTCGTCTTTGTTAATATTTTCTGCACAAGGGCAGGGGATAAAATCTACCAGAATATATTGAAAGTTTTTCAAAGTTATATAATTCAGGACTTTTTATCGATCTGTATAGCACTGTTGAACTAAATGGAATTTTAATGAATGCATTACTGTGATTATGTTGTTTGGTAAACAGATAATTAGTAATCATAAATTGTATGATTATTTTTAATCTAAACGGTACAGTCGTGTAATGCATTTCAAGGCTAAATGCAATTTATGCGAAGATATCTTTCTTGACGTGTTTTGAAACCATCACGAAATTGCCTATAGTGTATTCATGTTTAATGAACCTAAAAAGGATAAATTTTATGTAATTTTTACTAATCATCTTTATCTGTAATAATGGAACATCTGTAATAATGGAACACAAAACCTTTTGGCATCGTTCTATTGGATTTTTACAAATGTGTAGGTACGACCACCTGTAGTCATTTTTATTTACAAAATGGATGGGGTGCATATAGAGTATACAGTGATCGATTGATATACAGTATGTTAACGTTGTTAATAACGTATTCAATCAATATTCCATATCTAGATGGCTGTTCACTTTATATGTATTGTTCTATTAAAATCAAAGGCCATCCGTTCTTTTTTTATTAGTTTAACATGGAATTGAAGCAAAGTGATTGTCAGCTTCAATATTTCAGGGTGACGTTTGACATTAGTAAATACATGTGTCACATACTGTATCTTCTTATGCCTGAATTAGGTACAATTCCCGATACTTATTGAGTATTACATATTGAGGGTGCTATAAAAGCCATTCTGGGTTCCCAACACTGCGTTTATGTACACATGCATACGTGAAGTAGATGTACATTCATGTTGAAGGAGATAAATTGCCTGTGAAGACCATCAATAACTCGAGGAATAATGGACTGTCATATCTCGTAATAATTTAATCGATGTTTACATAACAAAGCACGTGAATAGTTTGACCATATAACAGGAAAAAAACTGCAGGGCATGCATTAATGGCTGAACCTAGCAGGACTAAAACTGTAAGTAAAACGCATGTAAATTGCACAGTTTTGTCCAAATCCAAAATGCAATAATAACCTTAAAACTTAAAAACTCACACTGTCAGTCATACTTATAAGTTTGTGTAACAGCGTCTTAGGTTTTCCAAGGATAGCCCAGTTCCCATTCTCTTAATTATTATTTAGTATTATTAATTAGTTATTAATCTAAACAAACTTTGTATACAAATTTAGGCCAAAATCTGGATTTGTAATTACGGGTTTGTTTTTTAGAATAAATATCGCTTATAGCGTTCTATCAGTTGATATTTCTCAGTAGTCTTCTTCAGCCAATTAAAATGAAACAAAGAATTCTTGATTAGTTTTTCAAAAATATTTACCCAAGGCGTTTCTTTAGTTAAGAAATGTTTTTAAGCAATTTTTGCGCAGGGAATTTAATGTGAAATCCACGAGTTGCTAGGCAGAAATCTATGGTTTGCAATCTAGATTTCAAAGCAATTACTTCGAATTATGCCATGGTATCGAGGAAATGGTTGTAAGTTTGAGCGTTATCTGCAGATGCATTGCTTCCTTTATTCGCTGAAATATGGAAGACTGCCCTTAATCTAAATAGGCCATGCATCACATGCATGTTTTACAGAAGTGCATGCACATGTATGGGGAATAAACAAGCATCCATAAAACAACATCAGTATAGGCTATAGGCCTAAAGACGACATAAAATACATGAAAGAGATGTAATACCTAGGAAAATACTGAGAAATATCATGTAATGGAATGCCGCATGCAAAGCAATTTTCAACACAAAGTTCAGACATCATGGATTGTGTGATAACGTTCAGTACTAAATATGCCTAGAAATAGCATTACTAAATATGCCTAGAAATAGCATTACTAAAAGAATGCCATAGGCGAAAAGAGTAAAGTCACTCAAATTTCTAGGCTAAATTTCCAGATATACAATTAATTATCTCAACATGTTCGCCTACGGCATTCTAGTTTTTGAGTGTTAGCATTTGTAAGAATGTTTTGGAAAAAATTGAAGGCTAAAATTCCTGCTTTTGAAATAAAATTTTTGAACATTTTTTCCTGCGACATTTCATTTTTTTAAATGGTAGACTATTTGTAAGAAACTCGCACAAAGTTGTAGTCTAAAATTCGAAATTTTGATCAACTTTTACCAAAATTTCGCGTACGGCATTCAATTTCATTGTAAAGTAAACTAAAGGACTAAAATTCCTGAATTTGAAATAAACGTTTTTAAAATTGTTGCCTGCAGCATTTCATTTTTTTTTTAAATGGTACTTTTAAGAAACTCGCACAAACTTGTGGTCAAAAATTCCAAATTTCGATCAACGTTTTTCCAAATTCTCGCAAGCAGCGTTCCGTGATTTAAACTAATCGACCTGTTTTTCGAATGCTTTTGAGAAATTTGGCTTTGAAAATGGGCCCAATGTGTCGTTTTGTGACGTCACGTTCCTATCATTTTTTAATTAAAGGAAAAAAAACTAAGGGGCAACGGCACCCCTCACAAACATGTCCTAGTCAGGCCAATGACAATATAGTGCCGTTAAATAAGCAAATGTCAAATTTCAAACTTGCCTTTGTTGCGCCTTAACACACGTCCATCCATGATCGGAAAAGATCCGGTGAATGGATCACGGGTACCAAAATGTGACGAATGACAGCCGTGTGGTAACGCATACCGTTGCGAATGGTATTCCTGCCACGTGACTCCTGCCCTAGGACTACAAATGGCATACGGACAGGTTGAAGAGATCATATCAGGGTGGTAGATATCATTTTCGCCGATCCAATCCAATGGCCTGTTATCATTCAAGGTATCAACGCGGTTAATCGAGGCCACACCCTGGTCATGGGTCGTTTCCGGTTGCACTTCTTGGGACGGGACCTGTGCCTTCCGGCACCTTCCTTCAGAATCGACTTGGTTGAGTTTTAAGATGTCAGCAATCCGAAACGAAGATCTGCTGCTGGAATTGGTCATGTCGAAATCTGTCGAAAAAGGCCTAACGGGCGACCAAGTCTGACCAACAGGGAGTTACACCGTTTTGCAGGATGTGGTTCGGTCGACATGCGTTAGACTGTCGAAATGTGAGCAGACATCTGTAAGTATTGAGTGAATCACTATCATTGGGGGGTGGCGTTGCCCCTTAGTTTTTTTCTATAATTAAAAAAAAATCAAATTCGCTACTTGATCGCGAACGTGTCATGACGTCACAAAATGACCCATTGGACCCATTTTCAAAGCTCAAATATCTCAAAAGCTGTCCACTCAGATTTATTTTTTCCCAATTTTTATTAGATACATGTAGAGCAGTTATTTTTCTATGGGAAACCACATTTTCTCTTTAAGGTTTCAAAAAACTGGTCGATTATTTGAAATCGTGGAACGCCGCGGGCGAAAATTTGGAAAAAGTTGATCAAAATTTCGAAATTTAGGCTACTACTTTGTGCGAGTTTCTTACAAATACCGTTTGTAAAAATAAAAAAGTGAAATGCGATAGGCACAAAATTTTTAAAAAAAAGTTTATTACAAAATCAGGAATTTCAGCCTTTAATAATAGAACGCCATAGGCGAAAATTTTTAGATAATTAATTGTAAATCTGGACATTTAACCTAGAAATTCGGAGGAAAATCGCTGTTAAAATAAATCTACATTATATACAGGAATGCTATCTAAAGTATTTTGTATTGATAAATTAATATAACTGGTATTTTTTGATAATTTATACTTGTAATTTATTTATCGATTTGAATTCCAGAAGATTTTTTAAAAAGTACGAAAATTGCCTAGGAGATTACGCTTGCTAAACAGGGAAAATAACTCCTTGAAATATTATTTTGAGAATTTGGAATTTAAACCCTGTATATGCTTGCATAAATTTAGAATATTGAAAGACTTGACAATTCCAAATTCTACCATCCTTTAATATCCTTTATCCTTTGGTAAGAATTTCATTCGTTGTAAAAACCTGCGAAATCCTGCTAGCAGAAATATGCTGGCATTCCAATCGATAAATAAATTACAATAAATTTATTTAGACATGCATATTTTTTCCGCAATAATGGAGGATGTCAACGGGCGCATACCTGCTTTGCTGAAATATTCCAGCTATAAATGTTTCAAAGATGAAGGATGAAATAGGCGTAGTTGATATTTCAGCCACCTTTTGCTGAAGTATTCTAAATATTTCTAAATTCTAAATGTATAACCTTAAAACGAGATTCCAGTTTTTAAAAAAAAATTATACAATTTTAAAATAAGCCACATTGTTTACTGCTGTTAATTAGCAGCGGTCTTCATCCGAATTGAATTCTTGTTGAATTATGTTTTACGACAGCCTTAGTAAATTCATATTTTTAAATGTTTATAATCTGAAACTGTAGGCTACTGTATAAACTCATTATTAGACATAATTATACGGTACTTACCTTCGTTCGAAGATAGCAATATGTAAAGCAGGGTTGTCAAAACCTTATTTCTAAACAACTGTCCTACGAATCACTACATTTTCGTATATATACCCTATTAAAATGGTCATTGCTATTTTTCAAACAAAATTCATGTAAGTCATGGGCAAATAGAAACATTGTAAATGCGCTGGCTGTTTCATCCAATGAAAGGACGAGAATCTTGGCCTCCTGTTTACCACCTGTTACTGTGTTCACCATTGGACAGAACAGAAGAAGGTGGGGAAACAATGAAAAGCGATTGATTGTTTTGACAAGTGGTACTCATGTATGTGTTTTGGCCCTTTTTGACGTATATACATCTTTATATATACAGTATGTAGATAAACATGCGTGTGCTGGATTTTTGAAACGAGCAGGGCATTGTCCCAGTGTTGGGATCTAACTTTCATACACTTTTAAAAATAATTGGGTCTTGGTGAATTAGTTCTAAAACGAAACCATTTGTACAGTTTAAAAAAATGTGCGAAGTAAATAGGTTCTATCAGTGCTTTTCGAAAGGTTCTTTCAGGTGAAGAAGGAAATAAATCATGACTTTCCTTCAAACCCCACTTTCTCCGTAATTTCTCCGAAATCGTCTTCTACCATATGAGTCGAAATAATTTTAACATAATGTATGGTAATAATACTTCTTTTTTTTAGCAAGAAATGCAAACGACAATGCAGGTGTTAATCGACTTGCCACTTCTTGTCATGGTGTTACGATAAGTAAGAAACGATAAAGTCTAAACTCACGAAAAGTAAGTTTACGAAAAGTAACTGAATACTATGTTTCTGATTTCACAATTCTTCATTTACTTGGATAATATATATTTACCTAGGCTCGTAGGGTTTTTAATCCCCTAATAGCCTTGTTGTTGTTGTTGTTGTAATAACTAAAAATGTCAAAAAGCTTGAGTAGAGTTGTTCAGTTAATCCAAAATCCACTTTTAAATTTCAGAGTTCTCTTACACGGATGGCAAACAAACCTTTGCTGGGATATTTGGAAAGTCAACCTGTAGGACCGTTCGATGTTGCCAATGTTTTGCTGCATTAAAGGTTTACTTGTATTTATTCCAATATCTATGCATTTCAAATGTCACATAAAATTGGTACACTTTGATTTGTTGAATTAGTGATATTTTGTTTTTATGTCATGGGAAAGCATCGATGGTTTAGCAGCAATACCACAAATTGTTGTTATGAAGTTGTATGATTTTCTATTGTGTAAATTAAAACTAGAATGTTAGCATTACATCTCAGCCAAGATAAGATATGTAACGTTTTATGACAATATAAACACACAATAAACATGTTTTAAAGCACGGAGTAGTTTATCTAAAAAAATATGTGTCAAATCGTGTTAGCTGCATGGCTGATTTGCCACTATGTAAAATGTAAATTATGGAATTTTTATATTCTAATGAAAACATTTCAGCAAAGACATGTTGATTATTCTCACTATCACTGACAAAGTTGGTCATATTTTCGGGAAAAAATTTAATAAACAAAATTTAATCTAGAACTCGTTGCTGGAACATGTTCTTGAAACTGAACACTTTTAAATGACATCAATTTGCAATCTACCTTGTGTATCTTATATTGATAGGATATGTTGCCAGTGGCGTTTTTACCGTTTTTGTTCTTTTTCCTACTGGAATGAAATGTTATATGCATTAGCTTATATGCATTTTGTATATTTTAGGGCTTACTTGATTTACGAAAGACCAATCGAAATATTGATCGGGACGAAACATCTGTGTCTGAAATGAACATCCCAAGAAAGTGTTTAGTAGACATTCCTATAGACATCTTCAATCGTGAAATAACTTCATAATCCATCTGCACCAGATGACAATGTATATAATCATGTTTATATTTATGCCTGCATGTGTTGTCTTGAAAAATTAATTTGTTAGGCCTAATTTAATAACCATTACGAAGTAACGTTTATATTTCGATCTCAAAAATGACGATTGTCTAATCAGAATATAAAACTATCATCCCGCATCCTGCTGGATGTTTATGAGTTTTGTTGCTCTTCCAAGAATAAATACATCCAATTACGTGCATAGATACAGTATGTAGGCCTATAGCCCCAAATGTTACTGAGCAATACATACATCATTTACGTTTTATCTTTGCGTAGTAAAAACGTGTAAATGATGAACAAAAACGTAAAGGTTATAATGTCATTCGTACGCTTTATTTCCTTTTCCATCGTCAAAACTCTGCCAACTTGTTTTCAAAACTTAGTTATTTTTTCCGGTTTCAACGAATTTCTATGAAAAGTGCAACTCAAAATCATGCCGTTTGTGATATTTTCATCCTCTTTTACGTGGAATTGTTTTCGGCAAAGGGGCTCGCTATTTGCCGACGAATAAACCATTGTTTTCGGGGATTATTGATCAAATAACTGGTTGTATGCATTTATTCTATCAATATGCGTTCGTGTTTATTGACACTGTATAGGCCTAATGTAAAGCATTGCTGAACAGCAATGTAACTACCCCAAATTCTGTGAACAAATCGTTACGTTTTAATTAGGGATGCATGCCTGCATTTTCATAGAAATATTTTTTGGAAATAATATGGGCGAAATTTTTACGCAAAAATTGGATCACAAATAATAACGCCCAAAGCATTTCTTGAATTCTTTTGTCTTCAATTATTCTTCTTCATTAAAAAAGTATTGCTCAATAACTTTAGTATACAAACGAAAAGCAAATTCTGCATTTGGTAAAAAAAGTTTTCCAGTGTATTTGACTGCTGCGTTATTTTAAATAAATTTATTTCCATGATTTAGAACTGCAAGCTAGAATCCAGATCTAATTTGTCGATAAATGCTGCCTACCACGTAAACCCTCAATAATGTTACAATAAAATGCTAGAATACATAACTGGTGAACATTTTTAGCACAGTTGACATTATTTTCATTATGTTCACTAGAAGAGACTTCTGATTCTTTTTGTTAGTATACTGTTCACTCCGAATCGAGATACAATGTGGTTGGGCTGTCAATCCATTTCACTCACATTTTTACACATAAGTTAAAATTTTAGAAATGTTATAAGAACTAAAGGGTGATTGGGGTCTAATCAGTACTGGGTCTAATGGATGATTTACTAAAAAATCGTCTTTTATTATGCATTGCAGATGCAGTAGGCCTAGGCCCAAAGTGAAGCAAATCTTTTAAACTGTGATATATACAAGTTTGTTAAAAATTTTGATTTCAACGTTCCTTTTATGTGTTTATACAATTTTGCTCTCCGATTGCAATATTTCTGATCACTGTTTTGCAATACGTTTTTGACCATGCAAAAAAAATTACACACGTTTGCTTCAAGTGTTTTTTATTTTAAAAGAATAGCTCAAGTTAAAATTGCGAGTGTTTCAGTTATTTGTTATAATTTTAAAATGTCCTTTTTAATTTTTGAAAAATTAAATAAACTTAAAAAGATAGCGGTATGCAACCTTTGATGCAACACATGCACATTTGGGAATTTGATATATTAACTTCTCAAATAGACCATTATGTTAAACATATGGAAGGCAACAAGTAGCGACCAATTAATTATGCATGGTGAAAAATAGAATGGTTAATTACTATTATACTTCCACCAATAACTTGTACAGTTTGCTTGAAATTGACAATATAAAAATAAACATAGCAAAACTAAATGAACCAAGAAAACCATTTCCGCAATAAAATGCTCCCGAATATTTTAGCAAAGTATTCTTCAGTCTACCATTGTAAAATTTTCTTCCTTTACCAATCAATTATTTTTAAAGGTTTAAATTGACTTCTCAAAAATATTGTTATATAACGTAATTATTTGAAACTGTGTTTAATTTTATAGAACGCTGCAGCTCAACCTAATTAAAGGATATAGGAATTTAAAGATATATCAGTCCATAGCATGATAAACAGACAACGATTCATCTTAGACTGAAGAATGATTAGTGCAAATATTCGTGTGCATTTTATTCCGGAAATGGTGTTGTTAAACTAACATATTTCCGGAATAAAATGCACACGAATATTTGCACATATTATTCTTCAGTCGAAGATGAATCCTTATCCATTTATCGAGTTATTTGCTTGCTGTAGGATTCCAATATCCCTTAACTGTATTTAGCTGCAGTGTTTTGTAAAATCAATATTTCGAAAGAGTATAAATAGACTTCCATTAATTATTTGAATGTTGTAATTTTCACATATTTACGATGGTTAGCATTGCGCAAATTTTCGAGTGGTATTTTTACTACTTTTACCTGTCAGGTTTTTCGGTCCTTCCCAGTTCTGTCAGAGTTCCAAATTTGATGAGATATTTGCACAATGTAGTTAAATCCTACTGCTTGTTGTTCATACCCTTTCGTTTGGTGATTTCTGTGAACCATTTGAAGAATGGCGTTTCAGAAACCTGGTTCCATGATTTTTTCACTTTCAATACTTACTTGACCTACCTGATTTGCTTCTTCTTTGTAAATTTCCGGAAAAACACCATTCAAAGCTTGCAATTGCAATTAAGCATTTTGGTAAATGTTCGCTATCCAAAACAAAATCGAAAACTAACTTTCACTGCCAGTCTTATTTTATTGGTTCCTTTATTTCATTGCATTTGCGTTTGGTCAGAATTAACCGATTCTTTAAATTATAAAATGTTATTATCTGAAATAAGCCAAGGACACATATTTATAGTCGTGCGTTGCTTAATTCTGTTACCTATTCCCTTACTTTTTAATTTTGAAATGTATATGATTCATGCACTATCTCCAGCAGTTACTGCTTTTATTGCAATCGTTCAAATTTATTTGAATCAATTGCTGTGTGGTTCAGAGTTGCTGAAAAAAAACCGCAGCAAATGTCAAGACTTTTTTCAAACTTATGAGGTTGCATATTCAGTCTTGAAAAAGCTTGATTCGGTTTTCTCAGCAATACTTATTTACATCGCTGCTACCCATGTTATTGCAACGACAATGATGTTGTTTAGCGTCAACGTGAAAAATTATTAATGATTTTAAAATGTCGTTTTTAATCCAATTACTTACAACAATGTGTTTCGCTTTGACAATTTTCACATCACACAACTTAAAACTGAAGGTAGGAAATGTATTATACTCACAAGTTGAATAACATTCGTATGTGTTTGCCGAAAATGAAGAAAAAGATTGGGTTCATTTTTTACAGCTAAACAGCTGCTTAAGTTCCTTTTGGAAAATGTACGATGATGATACCTGCGATGACTTTAAATCTACAATTCTTGTGAGTATTGATAAGGCTTGTTAAATTTGTTTAACTAAGTAACCTATTGTAAGCAAATAAATGCCTTGCGGTATAAGAGTAAAATATTAAAAACTAATTTATTAGGTTTTTACCGTCTTGTGTGGGTGACAACCACCCATGTATTACAAAATGCATAAAATCTGTCTTGAATAAATAGACAAGATAGAAATAACTTAAACGTCATGTAAGATAATTTTATAGGCCTTGCATTTATAAAAAGCAGCACACTCATGACCACTTTGTTTCTAGCTTATTGTGAACAAGAGTATCTAAGCTAATGCATATTTTCTTATATTTTCTCATTAGACAATATCTCCGGACCTCCTTGATACTATGTACCTTTTCTTAACCTTAACAGACTGCCTTGCTAGACTGGACGACAGCAAGTTTTAAGGAGCTACTCTAAATTGAAAAAAGAAGTTAGGAATCATAAGTTGACAATGATGACTTATTCCTGTCAGGTTATATGCTTACAATTGAGTCAGGTTTATTTAATTTGATTAGTTTGATAATACTGCTTCATCTTGTTGTTTTTGAAGAATTGTTTTGAAAGTCTATTAGTCTAAACATTCCGAGAAATTAAATAAAGATTTGTTATATTGAACGTATGTAAAAGTATTGCTCATTATATTTTCTTTCTCTTGCTTCTCAATTACAGCAACGAATAAATGGCCTCATGTTCATTGTTACATCCAAATGCTGTGATCATGCAATAACACTAGGAGGATTAGTGGAAATTTATGACGTAGTAATTCTTAATGTGAGTACTTAAATTAGATTTGATACATAAGCAAAATGAATCGTTGAAAATGTCAAGTTTAGTTACAAAGCTTTCTGACATACAAAATTGATTTGTTTCTTTTAGCTCTTCTTGTTAACAATCGATCAAATTAACTTCGCACATTCAGCATTATCTTGATCTTCAGACATTTGTTAATTGAATACTTTTAATCAACCAGCAACAAAACCAAATTATGCACAAGATTTATCCTTTGTAAGTATTGCAATCGAATGATTATTTATCTGGTATCAATATTGTTATACATCAATATTACCTGCATTGTGTTTCTGCAATTGTACCAGCCCAACCTTTTGCAATGAAAACACATTTGTGAGATTTAATATGTGTGGTATATAGAGGATGCCTTCAGTATTAAAAATTTTTTTTTAGGAAAAGCAAACTGCACGTCAACCATGCAAACCTATTACTGGCAAACGTTTTCCTATAAATACTTATTATATTTGCCCATTTTATTCCTACCAATGTAAAATTGGTCGTCCACTAGAACTGCAGCTTTCGTTTATAATTTCTAAATGACCCATTTATATATACAAATATTTAGAAATCTGAAAAAGCCCATTAAGCAACCTCCTAAAATGGGACATCACTGCATGGCAACCTTCAATTTTTTTCGGCAGTTGTTTGTTTTTACTTCATTTTCTTTTGCCATTTTCTTTATCTACTCCATTTTCCCTTGTCATGTTCCGCATTTTTTCCATTTTTCCTTGCCATTTTGTTATTTTCTTCATTTTCTCCATTTTCCTTTTTCATTTTCCGCAAATTTATCCATTTTTCTTTGCCATTTTTTATTTTCTTCATTTTCCCTTGTTATTTTCTTTATTTTCCCGTGTTATTTTCTTCATTTTTCCTTGTTATTTTCTTTATTTTTCCTTGTTATTATCTCCATTTTCCGCATTTTCTCCATTTTCCTTTGCTATTTTCTTCATTTTCTCCATTTTAATTTGTCATTTTCTGCAATTCTGTTGTCCTTTTATCTGTATTTTCTCCATTTTCCCTTGTCATTTTCTGCATTTTCTTCATTTTCTTTTGTCATTTTCTGCATTTTCTCCATTTTCCTATGTCTTCTTAGGCATTTTCTCCATTTTCCTATGTCTTCTTAGGCATTTTCTCCATTTTCCTATGTCTTCTTAGGCATTTTCTTCATTTTCTTTTGTCATTTTCTGTCATTTTAATAAAGTGATTCAAATCTTGACAAATATTTTGACAAACAATTTCTTACAGATCCCATTACTAAAATTTACTCAATTATAATAACAATCTGGGATTGCATTCAATTATAATAGGAACCTCAAAGGTGAAATTCAAAGCGATTGATTACATGTTTAGGAATTCAGCATAGAATTTTAATACACCAAAATTCTTGGACATGCCATATTATAGGCCTATAAAAGAAACGTTGTAAGCAATAATCTTTAAAAACTAGATTAAAAACTTAGATTTTTTATCGCAATTTCTTACAGATCCCATTACTGATATGTACTAAATAAAAAAACGTTATTAAAAATCTGGGATTTGAGCCTCCATGTCTTATTTATAATTTAAAAAATCAATTATAATAGGAACGCCGCAGGTGAAATAAAAAAACAATGATTACGTATTTGGGATTTTAGTTTATAATTTCAAAACAAACAAACATAAAATTCCATTATTATAAAAAATAGCATTATCAAACATATGAAAAACTTGATTGGAATATGCGATTTTGAAGCAAATGCTGAAAGCTAATCGTGCAAATGTTCCACAAATTTAATTACAAATCTAGGATTTTAGAAAAGAATTTTGTTCAGAATTCAATATAGTATATCAAAAATGCCATTATCATTATATATTTTGAGAAATTAGACTACAGCACTGGGATTTCAAAATTCATGATTTGTGATTTTATGTAAAACTGTTTGGCATTGAGCATTTTATTGATTATTATTTTCAGGCAATGTTTTTCATAAATTTAGAAGCAAAAATATGACTAAATTTCGTTTTTAATATTTTGTCTCTGGTTTCACAATATTTTTTCTCAGAAATATTGACCCGAAATAATAAATTTGTGATTGAGTTTTTCAAAACCTTCGCGTGCGGAATTTTTAAAAAACAAATCAAACTTATAAAGGACATTTCCATAAAAATACATGTACTTATATTAAAATCAGCGATTTGCATTCTCAAATTTAAAAAAAATTATTGTGAATAAAATATTGTCATTTTATAAAATCACATCACATCAATATACTAAAACCTGAAGGGTCTGAAGATCCACAGTTCCGTTTTGAGAATACTTTTAGCAAAATTTTTGGGAAATTTTTGTTATTTAGGTAAACGATTCGACTTTCCAGTAAAATGGAGTCGATAGGTTTTGCATTCCCAAATGTGGATCGTCCAAAGCATGTTTTTCGCTTAGCCGCAGGGTGACACATGCATTACTATTAGCCTAGATTTAATGCCAATGTCAAAAAGGTGTGATAAAAGGTATCAATGCTGCCATGTGCACTGGTTCACAGCTCAATTGGGTTGGAACGTTTTTGCAGAAGCTTTAGCGTGCTATTGCTGAATTAAAAAGCTAATTCTATAATTATTGATTGTTTATTTTGTTAAAGACGCTAGTTTCTCTACCAATTTTTGGTGATTTGAACGGCTAAGCTTATGTTACTTGTTTTTGTGAAATCTTTAAAAGTGGATTTCGTTAACATTGACCTGGTAGCACTGTTCGTAGGTCTTTCTACATTTTTGGTGTCCTATCGTTGATTTCGTTCAATTTCGGTAGCTTTTAGGATACAAACGACGGAAAAATGGAGGTAACGGCTCCGAACAACGTCAAGATTTACAATCTGAGCGCCGGGAAGTCGCTGCCAGACGTGAGTGCTTCTAATTCCGCCAATATGACCATGTGCTCAGAAGCACGTGGTTATCTCTGCCATGTATCATAAATGTCAGATTTTCACTATTCATCCCTAAAAACGGGTTATTTGGGCAGTTTTATTCCGAAGGAATCTCCCCCTTGTAAAACTTGGGCCAGGTTTCGGTTTACGGGATTTTCCAAATACGCTGAAAATGGCAAGTTTTGGATTTTCCACGACGGTAAACGTGACTAGAATTTACATCAGGCAAAGCAACCTAATTGTCATAAAAATAAAGTAAGCTAATTAGCATATTACATAGTGTTTACATAGTGATACGTCAATTAAACAACGAAAAACAAAGTGACGATATTTTATTTGTCATCTTCGGAATTGTTTTGGTTTATGAGATTTCCTACGTTCTAGTCATGTTTATCGTCGTCAAAAATCCTAAAATGGCCATTTTTCAGCATTTTTGGAAAATCCCGTAAACCAAGACGATTCCGAAATGTGCGTTATCGCAAACATTCCCGATCAGAAATTGCCAGTGTAAAGCAGCCCAATGTTGGGTTTGGTCAAATTCGTGTTTGATTTGGATGGTGTTCTCGTTCCAACAAAAGCACTGTTTTTAAAATATATATTTTTTTGATTTTATATCGTCGGATTTAGTGGCTGTCAGACAGGAAAAAACGGGCGCTGCAAAAGAGTGATCCGGGTAAGACCTTGGTTCGAACGTTCACGTTTCGTGAAGAAAAAAATAATAATAACAATTATGTTTTCATGAGATAAACAGGGCTGTCAATTTAAGAACAATTTTTTTAATGTTGTGTAATACCATTGAAAATTTACTTGAAACGAAATTAAATATTGCTGTAGGCCTTGAAACCACCCAGATCACCTTACAGACTTCGAATATTAAATTTTAAATGAGCTTGAGAACTGCCGGTATCATGCAATGGACACACGAATTCTTCGCGGTGGTTTCCAGATTATGATTGGAAAAAAATTACTCTATTCTGCGTAACGTTTCGCCCCTGACGCATAACAAAATTCTCTAATTGATGCACTGGATGGTTAATTTATCACTAAAGTTGATCACTTTTTCTCCTTTTTTCTTTTACTTCCTGTGTGAATCTACCTCTATTCTGGTTGACAGCTTCCATATAATTATTTGGTTATTAAAGTTGTTTAATAAATGAAAAATTCACATCTGTCGTCCGTCAGAAATCCGCAAGCGGATCAAGCTGATCGAAGACTTCGACATGCCGACGGTCAGCGGTTGCATCAGGATCTCGAAGGACGGGAACTACGTCTTCGCCACTGGTAAGTCCAAGCTTGTCGGTGGCGCTTGGTCCACCGAGGAACAAACTCACCTTTTGCATTAATTTCAGGAACGTACAAGCCGCGGGTCCGGTGCTTCGACGTGTGGAACATGTCAATGAAGTTCGAGAGGTGCTTCGATGCGGAAGCCGTTACGTTCGAAATCCTCTCCGACGATTATTCAAAAGTAGGCTATTAAAAAAGGGTTACCATTTTTTACATCCAAGTTAAATGGGCCGGTTTAAAACCCATTATCATTAGTATTTTTAATCCGTAGCTAATAATGATCCTTTTCGATACCTTTTTAATGCGTAGTTGATAATGATCGGTTGATATTGTTTAAAGCCTGAAGTTAAGTACCATTTGAAGGTCTGGTTTATATTCCTCAGCTGGTATTTCTGCAGTCTGATCGCTACATAGAGCTGCATGCCCAGTATGGCCGATATTATCGAACCAGGATCCCCAAATGCGGCCACGATATGGCCTACCACCAGTCCTCCTGCGATTTGTTCGTCGTCGGAGCGAGGTACGCGAGTTTCGGCAGTTCTCGCCTGTTCCTGACCTGTCACTTGTCAGCTGACTATTCTTCCAATTCTGTTTTGCAGCAGCGAGATATACCGGCTGAATCTGGAACAAGGAAGGTTCATGAGCCCCTTTCAGGGCGATGCGATGTGAGTTTTGGGGGATAAACTTTCATGCAAAATGACCTCATTTTAACCTGAAAAGGACCAAAAACTGGTGTCTCAATTTTAATCTCCATTTTAAAGTTACGCTATGACCAGGAAACGGTCAGCTTTCAGTATAGTGTCTGACCTATACCTTCAAATTTCCATCCGCAAAATCAGTGACGTGATGTCAATGAGTAACGGGGTCAAATTTCCGTCAAAATGACATCATTTGCTCCATTTGAAAAGGTCATAACTAGTGTCATGCCTCGGGTCGATATCATCAAATTTCCATTCAAAACGAGCAAAAAATCGGTGTCACACTTCTGACCATTGTCGTCAAATTTCCGTAAGATGTAATTTTGACTGATGAAATGGGTCAGACACTGGTGTTCTTGTGTCTCTTACGCGCGCCGTCAAATTTTCATTGTGATAATTTCAAACGTAATTTTGATCCATGAAAAGGACCAAAAGTCATTGTCGTAATTCTCCGACCGATACGTCAAATTTCCGTCCGAAATCTCGTCATTCTTACAGTGAATGACGCCTGATTTCAAACTTGAAATTTTGACGGGTGCAGAACTCGGTGTTAATGGGCCTCAAAAGCGACATCCGCCAGGATTTCGTGGCAATGTTCTGAGTCGAAATTTTCAATTTATTTTCAGATCTTTTAACACTTGCGCAGTGCACCCTTCCCACGAGCTGCTGATGTGCGGGTCTGCCGAGGTAACACGGTTCCGTGTTCTCGAAAGATTCCCGGAACGTTACCCTTTTTGTTTGTGATTTACGGCAATTGTTTTTTAGGGGCGGTTGGAGGCTTGGGATCCTCGTGCCAAGAGCCGAGTTGGGATTCTGGACTGCGCGCTGAGTAGCGTCCGCGATGACACTGAGTACGGGATGAGTTTTCCGCGTCGACTCGTGGCCTAGTGTCCGAGGGATCGATCACGTCTGATCATTTTGCGCCCATGCTTTTTCAGGGTGCAAGGATTGCCGGCGGTGACCTCGCTCGCTTTCAAAGACGCCCTTACGATGGCCGTTGGAATGTCAACTGGACAGGTACGAATGTTTCCTATATATTTTAACTTTTTCTATAAATTTTATATAGTTTTTAAAAAATCTTGTATTTTTCCTATATGAGCATATGTATGAGCGTATTACCAAATTACCAAAAAATAATCGGGAGCGTCAATGTATTAATGAGGGAAGGAGTGATTAGAAATTTTGATAAAATTCGGGAATGTATAGGAATTTGTATAGGTAGGTAGGTGCTAACATTTTTATGATAAATAGTAATACATAGGAATTGTCAAAATATAGGAAAATATAAGAATTGTCAAAATCTAAGAAAATATAGGAATTGTCAAAATGTAAGGAAATATGGGAATTGTCAAAATATAAGGAAATATAGGAATTGTCAACCTGAATTAGTGCGGCATTTCCTAACAAATCTAAGCTTTTTTCCAGATATTGCTGTACGACATACGTTCCGACAAGCCTTACTTAGTCAAGGATCACATGTACGGCCTTCCCATCAAGGGGATTAACTTCTGCAACGACATGAACCTTGTCATCTCGATGGACAAGAAGATTGTGAAGCTGTGGGACCAACAGACGGTAAAGGGAACACGCTCGTCGAAATCTCTCAAATTCGCGTTACGTTAGGATGTTAGAAATGTTTAATTTTCATTTGCAGGGAAAGCCTTTTACGTCCATCGAGCCGACTTCGGATTTGAACGATTTGTGCGTGGTGCCCAACACAGGTAATGCATCTCGAGTGCCGGAAACGCAACGTTCCAATCTGCGTCCCGATTTCATTTTCGAGGCAATTTCTTGTTTAGGTTTGATGTTTCTGGCTAACGAGGACAAGAAGATGTTGTCATACTTCATCCCGGTAAGTCGCGCGACGAAACTGAAATTATTTTAAAATTCTGAATTCCATTGTGGGAGTTTTAATCAAATTTTTGATCAAATTCAAAATTTGGAAAAAGAATTAAAATCTCGTTGAATAACGGGAACATTTCTGAAAATTAGTACTTAAATTTGTCTTATGTTTTGTCTGATATCAAAATTTTCTACATATTTCCCGTATGCGGCCGGTCTGCAGAGGTCACTATCTTTATAGTATTTGAAAAGTGCTGTACTTGATGTAGACTAAAATCAATGATTGCGTAATTTTTGTTCAAAAATGGTCAGCCATGTTCTTGAAAAGATATTGAGAAAGTTGAAAAAGAATGATCACTTGAACGCGTTTATAAGTTATATAATTTACCTATAAATGCTATTGCGCTGAAATTGCTCGTGCTGCAAAAACCGGTTGTCATTTACAAATATTGCCTGTAAGTTATTGTAGGTTTTGGTGTTTGTTTTTGCTAAAGAATTTGTGAAATTGTTTTGTAAATTTTAGTACCACGTTTCTTTTTCGTTTGTTTCAGGCCCTGGGTCCGGCTCCCAAGTGGTGCGCATTTTTGGACTCGATGACCGAAGATTTGGAAGAAAGCACCACGGACACAAGTAAAGACCACGCGATCCGCAAAATGTGCACGATTTTGACACTTGTCGCGCTTAACGTTACAATTTCTATGATTAGTATACGACGACTACAAGTTTGTGACGAAAAGCGAGCTTGAATACTTGGGCATTGCCCACCTGATTGGGTCCAACCTGCTCCGCGCCTACATGCATGGGTATTTCATCGACATCCGGCTTTACAATAAGGTAAATTTCGTTTCCTCGGGTGTGGAACGAGTCGGCCGCAGGGTGATCCTCCTTTCCTCCGCAGGCAAAGGAAATCGTGGAACCGTTCGCGTACGAAGATTACAGGCAGAGCAAAATCCGAGCCACGCTTGAAAAGCAGCGGTCAAGTCGCGTCCAACTGGAGGTAAGTGAAGGTTTTGGTTGGTTCCTCCAAATTGCTGTATCGTCGTCGAAGTTCTACCATTTTCCACTTTCTTTTTCCAGAAACTGCCGCAGGTGAACAGGGATTTGGCATACAAGTTCATGCAGGAAGACGAAGACGGCAACAAGAAACAGCAGAAGGTGCGCGTTGCTCCCTCAGAAACGTTGTCCCTGGCCACCTTAGCCTGCAAAACTAAGAGGCTGTCCTTTTCAGGTAGCGCAATCACTGCTGAAGGACGACCGGTTCAAGGCCCTGTTCTCCAATCCGGACTTCGAAGTGGACCAGCAGAACGAGGAGTTTCGCCTCCTGAACCCCGTTGTCTCGAAGATGGACAAGAGCCGGCTGAAGAACCTGAAGCGACAGGAGAAACTGGCGCAGCAGTTTGACGAAGTGGAGGTAGGAACACATTTTGGGTTGGGGTCGCGAGGTTGATGTTCCCAACGCTCCGGAACGCTGTTCACACTGTGACATATCCTTGAAAGTATGGGGAGACTCCGCTTGAGCCATCCAACATTATGGCTCTTTAAAGGCTATTCGCACACACGTAACGTATCCGTGGCGTGCTGTGAAAGTGTGTCGCGCATATCCGTGATTCTCGAGATCGGCTAAGTTGTAATATCCTTAAAAAATGCTAAACGTATCGTTTGCGTGAAATCGAAAACGTATGTTACGCGCTAAGTACATCGACGGAAGGCTACACCATGACATGTCCCCAGTTGTGATTCACCGAGCAAGACAGCTCAAAGCTATTGTCTCTGCCTCACATTCAAGTGACCGGGGTTCGGAACCGGAACCAAAGATTGTTTTGTTACGGACATAGCTGTGATTTCATTATTTTTACACCTACACAATGAGGAGAGTACGGACTCCGTAAAATACCAAAACATATTGTTGGCAAGAAACCAACAAGCCAAGAAGCCAAGTGTGAATGGGTCTGTTAAACTTCAACGAAGCTGTTTCCTCACGAATACGGACGCATGATTACAGTAAATCACTCGTGTGTGTGAATAAACTTTACGGCCGGTGAACAGAAGGTTGCGAAAGAAACTTTCAACAGCACACTTTAACGGCACATGAGGAATATGTTGCGTGTGTTGATAGCCCTTAAATGACCAAAAAATGGCACTTACGCTATTTTCCAGTTTCATTATGGCTCATGAAAACTGAATGGCCAAACACAAGAGTGCACGTTTTAAACGTTTTAAGAGAAAATGTACTTTTTGCCATGGAAACCGGCAAAAGAGCCAAAATGGCGCGCTTTGGCTTAGTTTGATTTCCGTCATTCTACAGATGGAGCCTGATGGTCACGGAAGCTCCGATGAGAGCAGCTCTGACGACGATCTCACGCTGTCGAAAGAATTGAAAAAGCGGCACCGCACGGTAAATTACGAAAACAGGATGAAGCAGCGTGAGGAAGATGCTGCTGCTCGACTAAGGCCAAAGGTCTTCGCCCTAAAGGATGGGGAGGAATTCACCGGAATCCATCGTCTGAACAAAACCAAGATCAACAAGTAAGTGGAGGTTTTCATCCCTTCCAATTTTGAGCTTCAGCGTCGGCCTCACGCTTACTTTGCTCGCAGACTTGGTCTCGGAGAGCGGCTGGAGAAGGACGAAGCTAGCGGCATCGTCAGTCAAACAAGCAGCGTCTCCGGTAACCGGGAGATGACGTTCACGCTGAAGAAGGTTAGTCCTGACGACCAATGGCAGTGCAAGTCTTTGAGAGCGGAACACTGCAGTTTTCTGTTTGTGATTATAGGGGAAGATCTCGCGCCGACAACAGGAAGCTGCGAAGACGCATCTCGATGAGCGCAAGAAGCTCGGCCGATCGGCAAAGTCGATACAGGGGAAGTTGGCGCCAAGATTCTGGATGGGAAAAAGGGTGGGGTGAACTCGAATGGTAAGAATCACTGTATGTTTTATTTAATAGATTAAATATGCCTTTATTTACCATCGTGTGTGGCTTCAGTTATGGTTCTGAATCTAGAATTGGTACCAGTGTTACTATATTTACAAGTGACAGATGTGCACCTGCCAATCACGTCTAACTTCAGGTTCTACTATTTCTTAACGATCTACCTAACGTAGCACACCAGTCTTCTAAACGTAGGACGTAGGACCGTCGGAAGACATATTTTCAAAGAAAAGACATTTCCGAAGTGTTGGAAAGCATTAAAAGATAGTTTCAATGCCGTTTATTTTGGACATATTTTCCAGCAGGTTCGAAATCGACCGTTTCATTTGTTCAAATTCGAATATTTTAAAAGCACGTCCGAAACAACGTCGGTTATTGGTCTTGTGACGGCGAATTTTAAAATATGTCCAAAGCGACAGCATTTCGGCTTTTAGGATGCATTATAAAACTCATCCTAAATGACGTAATGCCGTCGTTTTGGATGCGTTTTAAAATGCGTCCTAAAAGTCGGAATGCTGTCGTTTTAGATGCCATTACGACGCTTTTTTATACATCCAGAAGATGACTTTTTGCATCTGGAAGCCAGTGCATTGTGCATCGTTTCACAAAAACTACATCAATCACCAGTTTTAAATTATTGGCCATTTTTTAAAAATGACCAATAATTAAATAACTATGGGAAATGATAGAGATTTAAAATAAAGGTTGTACTTTTCGCAAAGTTGTGTATTTGTTGCTCTTTCAGTTTCAAATAGATTTCATAAACCCTATGTGTAACAATGGTTGATGAATATCTTTAGGGACAAAAAGACGTCGTATGGACGTCTGGAATATGTCTTATAGGACATTTAATGATTTTACATTTCAAATTTATTCCAAAATTATTTTATCTTCCTCATATACAGTCTATACACAATTGAGGGTCACGTTGTGGCAAAGGTTTTAAAATGTGCAGACATAGAAAAACTGGTGGCATCTTCTATTTGTACGACTTAAATTCCGGACAACACGCTGTGCACAAACAGTGCGCATTTCCCTCGAAAGTGAGAATTATGCCCAATGAGTAAATTACACGAGACAACTGGGTTTGGACCCGCTGAGCTGCCGTTCGCGTGCCGAGAAAGGTCACGCAAACAGCGAGCAACACGAACTGTGGTTTTCTCGCACGTTGTTGCCGACCAGTCTGATTCCGCGCGACGATGCCGATGCGATCCGATCCTTCCCAAACATCAGTTCGACTCCAGAGCCATTGCCGTGCTGGTCTTTGAGCTGCTTGGCAAGGGTGAGCATGGCCTCCGTCACATTTCTGTCTTCTTTGGCACTTGTCTCAAGAACGGATATGACCTCTTCGTAGCTCTCGGCAATCGCTTCGGCCTCTGCCATTTCCACTTCTCGCGATTCCTCCATGTCGCTTTTGTTTCCTTGAGGAGAGACGTGAAACCATATAACCGTTTGATACATCAAAAATCAATCCAATATTATAAGTAATCGATTTGGTAATGCACATTTTTGATCTACTACGGCATAAATTACGGAAATAATTCTCTTTGATAACGGTACTGCAGGCGATATTTTTGAAAAATGTGATTATTAGTAATGCGATATGGTACTCCCTAAAGTCCCAGTCTTTCTTACCAATCATCATGACGAGCACATTGGACGCCGTGTACCGCCGAACCTCGTCCATCCATTTCTGGATGCTGGTGAAGGAAGGCCGCTTGGTTATGTCGTACACTATGAGGACGCCGTGGGCACTGCGATAGTAACTCTGGGTGATCGTTCGGAAACGTTCTTGACCAGCCGTGTCCCAAATCTGTAACTATAGTCGCATCGAAAAATTAGTAACTGACATCACCCGGTTCAGTCTCACTCAATTCTCCATGTTTTTTAAATGTGCAGTGCTGGGACACCAATGAAACGGCTCAAATTGGTAAAATAACATTACTTCCTTTTCTGAAAAACATTTCAAAACATAATAAACATTTCAAATGTTCAGGTTAATCTGTATTCTTTTTAAAATCAGGTCGTAGTCAAAAATATTTTTTTAAATTTGTAAAATTGGAAGAAAACTCAAAAAACGTCACATGCATTGAAAATCTGTTCCTTTCGTATAGTGCTAGTCACGCTTCACTCAAATTTGAAATGTAAATTATTAATATGCATACACTGTCAATGTTTTTGTACCAATTTTTTTTAAACATTTCTACTTCCAAATGCAATAAAAATAATCTGTTGTCTACGGTGCTCAAGAAAAACGACACAATTTCAATGGCAAGAAGAGCCAAATGCAGCGCGAGTCCCGTGTGAAATTGCCCAAATGTAATTTTTTTAAGGAAAGTGATGATAATTTACCTTTTTCGGTATAAAAAGTTTTAAAAAAATTCTATATACTTTGACCACCTGACTTGAGTTGCCTGATTTTGTCTGGTCCCATTTGTGGTCACCGTAGCAAGGGTACACTGTGTAATAAACAGGTTATTTGAACAAAAAATGAAAAAATTAAACAATTTCCGAACACCGGTTATTTACTTTGAATAAATTACGACTCAAATGAAAACTGAGTATTCTAAATTTGCGATTTTGAAATTTGTCACTTAAAACATGGCGTTTTCGATTATCCAGCATTCCTTTTCAGAAAATAACTGAAGTTTATAAGCACTTAAAGTAATTCATTTTGCCAGTTTGTGCAATCTCAAAGGTTTCCCATCAATCACATGTAGCCTATATCTGGAAAAAAAAGCAATGACAAACCCAACAACAATGCTACAAAAACGAAATATTTAAAAAACAGTTTCAGAATATCACAGGTACATTTATTCACGCGAACGCAAAACAATTTAGCAATTAATGACAAACTTAAGAAACGGGAAATTCCATTGACTTGATTGTATTTTCACACTTACTAAACATACAGAACGACATCACGTAACACGAATTATAACTTTAAAAAAAAATTATTTATAACTCTCCTGTTTGATAAATAACACATTTTCACATGAAATTAAGCCAATACATGTACCTTACTTTATATCTACCATTGTGGAATGCCAACAGCAATAATTACTGCTAGTTAATAGGTTTTACATCATACCATTTTTGCAAATTTATATTAATGTACCAATAGTTTTTCGTCAATATTTGTTTGGCGTTTTGCCAGTGATTGGTTAATTGTTTTGCATTTTCTATTTTGTAAACATGTTATGACAATACATGTACCTTAATTTATACCTATCATGTGGAATGCCAACAGCAATAATGATTGCTAGTTAATAGGTTTAACGTAATACTTAGTGTGCTAATACTTTTTTGTCGTTTTGTCAGTAACTGTTTTGGAATGACTGTTGGCTTATTTAGGATAAGCATCATTTCGACTGTGCCGATACTTTCTTCGACCTTTTGCATGCCCAGCACTGGTTTTCCAACAATTTGAGGAGGGTGAAGGTCAAAGAATGAACTTTTGATAGCTGTCCCAATTGGAGATGGGCTATCAACGGTTGATCACTGACGTGTGCTCTTTATGGACAGCCCCTGATCAACTGAGATGCATTGTGAAATTCACGGCGATTCGGTGATTTTCGATGTGAACGTTACCTCTCACAAGAATGAGGCAAAAACCACTGTAACGATGGAAAACCAAGAATTCTCTAAAAATCAAGTGACCCCACCTTGATCTTTTTGTTGTCAACAACAACTTCCTTCATCGCAAAGTCCACCCCGATCGTGTTTCCATGGCGCTCCACGTACGTCCCTGCCTTGAAACGTTGAACCACGCACGTCTTGCCCACTCCACAATCGCCAATCACTACTATTTTGAATAAATAATCGTAGGAATCATCGGAACATACAGGGGACATTGTTGAAGAAATTCACATGTCAGGCACTAGCTGCATGTTAGGCCTTACTGCTTATGGGAAACGATTAATGGGCGCACAGAATCGATATATCGATTATTATTTTTTATCGCATTGTGCCCTGCGTCCCATTCCTTAAAATCTACCAAATCTATGGTTCCAAAATCTGTTGTTCCAAATTGCATTTTTATTTTTTTTTGAATTTTTTTTGTTGGGGCTGGCCGATTTTCCGAAAAGCAAGCGACGGAGTGTTGATACTAGCTCAGAAACCAAAAACTAACACCGTCGGACCGTCCCAGTGCACCACGGAACGCACCTATTCCGAAGGCGGCTCCGGCGTGAGCTAATGGCAGCGCTCGTGCCACACTGCGCCTAGCAAACCGCAAGCCCCGCCCCTCACGCTCAAAATCCAATTAAAACGCTCGCACCAGATTTAACATGGCAACCACTTATATCATTCACGATTTCAAGGTGTCCGCTCACGTTTCGGGCTAATTCCTTATCGTCCTGCACTTTGGATCGCCGCGTTCGTTCTGCTGGTAAGTTTTTTTTAGCATGATAATTCTCCGACGCCGATTGAAACTTCTTATCGCAGATCGCTTCAGTCCGATAAAAAGCAATCACAAAAAAAATATTTAAAAAAATAAAAGGATTGCGCAATTAGCAGCGCGTCCTTGGCCATGCTTGTTAGCAGACGAAATTGCTGAATTTCCAGAACGTAAAATCCGTTGCGAAATTCAGCGTGGTTGAATTTTGTATTTAGCATGCTGTCCTACATTCCGATAACCGCATTCGAGTGGTTGTCGATCGCCATGTTGAAGTTGATCTGAACGCAATTCAATGCATACCGGGTGTCCCAAAAAGCCCACGCTGCACGCTACTTAATCTCTGCTACAAATCGTTGCAATTTCCTAGTCAACCTTGCAATGTGCGTGGTAACTATTGTAATCGGCAGCGATCGATGAGCATTGAGCAATTTGGTTTCTTTCAGCAATTTCTGAAATGGGTTTAGTGTGACCGCTGACCAGTTCCACTCAAGTTTGAGCTGATAAAAGACGTTTTACGCTAGGGACATGCTAGGCGTTTCTGTCGCGACGTCTTGAACGACGCTGTTGAGACGCCTATGCAAGTTCCTTGATTTGGTGGCCACGTTTGTCGGCGGGCGTCTGCTTTTAATATGGCGTCAACTGACGAGCTGCTGTTTATCATGGATGTATCTCGTCATTAAATGAAAATGCTAAAGAAATACCTTCTCAATCTTGATACTTTGCCCGAATCTCCAATTTAACCTATTTCTAAATGACACCAGCTCCAACTTCGGTCCACTGTTTATCTTGATTCGATACACGTGCATTACTTTGGTTGCTGTATTCCAATTAAGATGCAGGCCGATTATCCACTTGAATAATTAATAATTCTGACACATAAAGAAATATTTTCGTGTCAATCATGAAAAAAATACAAATGCCTATCGAAACGATGAGAAACTCATGATTTAGCAGACGCAAAACCGGCGTTGTCGCCTCCCCTTAAAGGAAATCATGGCGGACGGTTTTACGGTCGCGTCGCTCTCAACATGGCCGCCGCCATTACACATCATGGAACGCGATTTTGTGTCGTTAAAGACGTCGCGACGGAAACGCCTAGCATGTCCCTAGCCTTATAAAACTTCAAGAAAATGTTTTTAAAACATTGTAATGTGTAAAGCGCTATAATTTTAACATTTTTAGCGATGATTTTTAACTTTTTAGTAAGTTTTAAAAGGGAATGTAAAGGAATTTATTTGTATTAGCATGATCCCTTAATCATGGTTTTAGGTTTTCTGAAACGGCGCCCCATGCTTGAAAGCGATCAGCTGCCCCAAGCAGAAACACATTATCTGATTTTTTATTTTATAAATTGTAGTAATAGCATATTTGCATTTACTGTGGTTATTCCCACCTTTTAACAGTGTGAAAATGCATTTATTCACTCTCTGAACCTGAAATAAACCTTTGTAAAACAACCATCATACAATGGTTATGAATGGAGAACGAAAAGCCTTATCTGTCGTTTTCTCAAAATGTAACCAAATGCAGATACTGTTTTTTCTTTTTGGGGCAGCTGTGATGGGTTACCATCATGTGTTTTCACACCTCACCTTTACACCGGGCAAACCTGGCCTGCTGACGGATTAGGCACAACATTGCGAATGGTAGTCTGTACAGAATATGTGCTTAGATGTGCTGAAATCCTAGAAAATATTTGTCTTGCAATCAGTGCCATGCTTCAGGCCTGCTGAAGGGAACGAAGACAGTGAATAAAGGTGTTTCAACAACGCCTTCTTCTTTGCTGTGATGTTTTGCCTTCATGGAATTATTAGTGTGGAAATATTCATTGTTAAATGATCGCTATAGATGATGATGTTACAAAACTTACAATGACATCGTCTTATTCAGGCTGCTCAGAAGTTAGTTGGGCCTACATGTACACTGGAAAAAAACTTACTGGACGTTTCATTTTGACTTTTATATTTAATTATCAACCTGAACGTACCAGGGCATCAATGGGATTTGAAATATTTATTTGTAACTACCAGATTACCTTCAAATGTTTCCTCTTTTATAAAATCTGTTTAAAGCTGCCATTTTCAATGATTGCGCAGGTTTTAATTCAAATGTTTTTATCCGGATTTTAACAGCCCGTGTCGGGAAGACATCTCTTATTTTGTCGCTTGTCGGTGAGGAGTTCCCAGAAGATGTACCTGCTCGCACCGAGGGTAATCACAATTCCAGCCGAGGTCACCCCAGAGAAAATTCCTACCCACATAGTCGATTATTCCTGTGAGTTATCAACCGATTGCATTTACGATGATGTTATCTTTTGCCTGATCATCTTTTCTGATCAGGTAGCGCAAGAACAGTCTGAAGAAATGCTCGCTGATGAAATCTGCCGGGTAACACATGCAATCTAGAAATGAATCCCTGTGACAAATGTTATCAGCCCAATGTTATCTGCATCGTATTTGCTTTCGATGATGATTATAGCATTGATCAGGTCAGCTGAAATCTAAACTTTTGTATCGAAACTGCTTTGGATGTTGTAATGTTAAGGTGTTCTATGTTTTAGATCAATGCCTATTGGTTGCCTCTGATAAGGAATCAAGTAATAGTTTCATCACACGCCTGTCATCCTAGTAGGGAACAAATGGGACCTCGTAGATGAAACCTCCTTGGACGTGAGTGGAGCTTTTCGTAAATTGCCCCTTTCTACGTTTAAAACACTTTCCTTAATTATCACATCATTTCACACAGGTCATTATTCCAATCATGAACCATTACTGCAAAGTGAAGACATGCATGGAGGTGGGACGTGATTAACGTTATTCGCAATCAAAATTTGAGCTCTTCTCCCGAAATAATTCCTCTCGAATAAATCCTGAAAAACATCTCGGAAATGTTACCCAAGAGGCGGTGCTACATCCCATGGCACCGCTTTGTATAACAGAATTTAAAGATGTAAGTGGAAATGATCAGTTTTTTTGAATATGCAATTTGTGGTTTTGAAGAAAACATGCTTAATTATTTTTGGTTTTATGTTTTGATAGCAGATGACCAAGGATGGCTCTACTTTGCATTTTAAAAATCTGCGACACAGACAACAACGGAATCCTTAGCAACGACGAGTTAAATCTTTTCCAAGTTTGTGAAGTTTAATCCTCTCTCGTTAAAACCGATGCATTCGTGCCTCACTTCACGGCCTTCGTCCATGTCGTCGATTCGAATGTCTCCGCATTCTATGAAATAATGGAACAGTGCGTGACGTCATCGGCCGCTAACTGCTCAGCCAGATGGCCCATCCACTCCATGTATAAGCATTCGGCAAACGGCTGAATCGGCGGATGAACGGCTGATGATGACGTCACGCGCGTCTGTTCCACTTCATAGAACGCGGAGACATTCGAATCGACGACATGGACGAAGGTAGGAAAAAACTTCATGTAATTTTATTGTAGCTTTTAGCATCCGTTATTTTATTTTAAAAAATCGGTATTTGGGAGGTCCAGGAACGCATGTGGGAAAATTATTGCTCGCTTCAGCGATAAGAAGTGTCGCATTCGGTAGCGTCGGGGACTGGGGGCCCGAGGCCGGCGAAATATAGTAAGATGCATCGCTAGTGTTAGTGTTAAGGCAGGTTTACGCCGCCAATTTTAGCATGTAAACGAGGAAATTTCGATCTTGTTCATTTTGATGCATCTGAGTTTTCTTTATTGCCTCTTCTTGACATTCCTTTTAGTAATAGAAGCAAAATTCACAAGTTAAGTATAAATTGCCCATCATATACATTTTGAATAAACAGATAAAGCGTAATTTAGCTGACCTGAGTCTTCAAACAATTGATCTGATAATAAAATATTGAACGAAATAAATTATAAATTGTGGTTTCAGGCCAATGGGCTGTGACAAACGCAAACACAGAATAGGCACTGAAAATTTTACATAAGTGAAAATGTGTGATTATCTGATATAATTTATTGTATAAAATAAAATGAATTGACACGGACAAGCTGGGTGTAATCAGAACACTAAGGAATCTCAATACACTGTCTAACATATTCCAAACTTATTTTATATTTTCAATCAATAT
>JAQIXS010001471.1:0-29850 GCA_034700785.1 Rossiulus vilnensis | reverse complement strand
ATATGCGGCTTAGAATTATGCCCAAAACATCTTTGCCGTCAGTTAGTTATGCAAGGAAATATTTAAGTATTTGCAAATTTTAAGATCGTTTTGCACGAGGACACAATTAAAGCATGTTCCAAAAAATTAACATTCAATTCCAGTAATTAAAGCAATACCGCCACTATAACCATTATTACCGATTGCATAATATTGTAGAACTAGTGAAGTTTTTTTTATTATTTAAATGTAAATGCATTTATGTACTTACACTCGTATTCGTTGAGTGTATTAACAGCGACACGGATAGGGTAGGCTGTCCATTAAATAGTAACATCAATAAAAATACACTGGATACTTGTACCGAATTGAAAACAAGAAAAATTTAGTGTCATGAAAATCATCCATGAGAACACCAGAAATTCGCATTAGCACACATCTGTAATTTTAGGGCCAGTCTTTAGCTTCTCAGGTTTAGGTTCTTTATAACATATGTAGGGATTGCAAATTTTTGGCCTTCTTTTTACTCCCAATCAAAATTAACATAAGAAACCATGGAAACGACTTTTACGTGTTTTCTTGTCTTAGTTTCGTTAGGATTTTTCGCTGAAACAATCGATATGTGTACCGTGTACCCTCCTTGCACTTACAGAAATGTTTAATGTTGGTCTAATCGATATATTAGATTTCACCGCAATTTAATACCATGGCCTCTATGAATGTACCTGTATTTCCTAACTGAAACTTGACATTATTTTTTTTCCGGTATGGTATAATGGGGTAAGGCGCAATTCTAATGATTTTGTTTGCGAAGAATATTTTTGCGTGTTTAATTGGCATAAGTAATAAACATGAACACGCTGTAATTTATTGCAGTACATTAATTTCTTGCTAAGTTTTTGAGAGCTCATAAATACGTGTTTTTAAATATTTGCCTTGAGAATGAACGGGTTTTTTTATTATAAAATTGTAAACAATACCAAATAAAAGACTGATTGCTTGATTACATCTATACAAGCCATATCAATAATAGTTCATTCTAAAATATATTTTTAGAAAAACGTCACCAAATACATTATTCGAATAATAACTTATTGGAAAATGTTTCCATACGTGATAAATATTCACGTTGAGAGGGTTGTGTGCGCTGTTAAATTTTAAATTCATTTTTTCCCCAAAAATTTCAGTATATATATGCTGCATGATACTAATGTAGGCCTAGGTATACTTTTGTATATTTCATACATACCTGAGTTTTTTTTTCTTGAATTTTACTACCTTCTTGCTGACAAAATCAGATACTATGTTATGATTTGAAGTCCAAATTTGTAGAATTATCATAATGCTAACATGTTTCAATGACATGATAAACAAACGCAAACTTTATTGGGATTGAGTTAAACTAATCTGGATTAGATGTTTTCTGCATCATTATGCAAATTTAATTAGATTATAGACTTTCTAAAATGCCCGAGATCTTCCTCTCAATGGAATGTGCTATTCACATTGAAGAGTAAATCTCTGCCCTTACTTCCTTCTACATGGGAATATACCCTTTTACCATATACAGATATGTGCCCTTCAATATATCCATGCAATATGTGGAGGGAAATTGTGAATCAGAATACACAGGTCTTAATTTCTTAACAAAAGAGTGTGAGACTAACTGCATATTTCTCACATATGCCTTTCTTCAATTAAATACCTGTAATATTTCTTGATTAAAATCAAACGTATTGAAAGCTTATATGAAATTAATATGGGTTTTATTATGCAAATAAACATTTATTCATACGAATTAGAAAACCATACATAGAAAGGCGCGTTTTATTTTGATTATGAAAATAAAATTTTGCAATAACGTGGATAGCCATTTTATAAAATACGTTTCTAACATAGCGTTTATAGATTTACCATACTATGTTGCGTTTTTTCTATGAGAGATAGAATTTCTGTTTTTCCTGTAGTTTTCTGTATGCAGTTTGCTCTTAAACATCCAATTGCCATGGCCATTTTCAATTCTGCAGTTGCGTGTTTAAGGAGTGAATTTGCGCCATGTTATGTCTCTTGCCGTTGAAAATACATTTGCATTCACGATATCCTTTCGTGCATTCAAGCTCCATGATTTCCGCAAATACAGGAAATCGCCACTTGAGACCTTCTTTCAGTCAGTACTTCATGCAGTTGGACTGCATCAGTATTGCAGCAATCTCTTGCATTGCAGTTCAATTTCGTATGGAAATCTCGCCTATTTTATTTATGAGAAAGGCAGTTTTTTCAATATCCCTTCTTAACTGCATTCAACTAGGGCCCTCAAGTGCCAAATTACGAATATGGTGAATAGATAAATGTCAACAAGCCAGCATCAAGTGCCTAATATAGGTCTGGCGAGATCCTCTTGCATGCAGAAAATAGGCCTACGTAAGCCTTTTTGCTATCACTTTTGAATAAGAGATTGGTTTCTAAAATAAGCAAAGGTTTAAGCGTCGCATACTTAAGTAGTCGTGCACACCATTTCCATTTAGATCAAACTCAGCGGATTGTGACCAGGATTCGAATTATTTAACTGAACCCGCCTAAATATTTTCTTGACACTGACTTTGTGACAAGCAGATCCGATGTCCTTTGATCTTTAGATTGGTAAGTCCTTAACAAATAGCCAACGTAGACTGCCACTAAATTTATACTGACAAAATTAACTAAACTAAGGCAAACCATTTATTAATTCTGTAAGGCTCAACACGTACGTTTTTGGGAATTTAAGGTGAAACTCAGTTCGTACAATTTAATGCAAAGGTGTACAGTGTACACGTACTTGTAGAAATTACGTAATTAATGTATGTTTACTTTTAAGTTCATACATTCAGGTACTTGTATTGAAGTGCAAAATCCACATTTAAGGGTGCAGCACTCCTTGAAATAAAATATCTGAAAACTACAACATTATTGGGACCTTGCGGCCCTAAAACTTGAATAAACAGGAAATTTTCAAATGATACGAAATTCGATGGAAGACAAATGGGTATATGTGGGGATTAAGAATGTATATGTAATTATCACGGAAATGTGCACATTTCGGCCATTTTGACCAGCATTAAAAAAAGCCAACATCTTTAAAAGATTATCAAGAAAATCGATCTTGGGTAAATTTTTTTACCAAAACCAATAGCATGTGTATGCAGTTGTATGTAAGCCATTTGGTAACGAATTGTTACTTTTTCATGCTCTCTATGTTTGAATATCTGTAATACCGTGTACACATCTGGCTGTATTAGCTTTAGATCATGGACATAATCTATAGGTAATATTTTGCAGTGTGCCCTGTGCTGATTTTGGATGATCTATGTAAAATACTAGATGACATTGCAGTCGTCATACTTCTTTGCAGTGTTGCCACTCACCATATCCTGAACCAATTCCCTCAGCATTGAACGGCTTATTTCGATTTCAAAGAGTGATCGTTTTGCAGGTTGAGTGAAGGAAAGATCTCTGACTATAATAGTGAGCGCAGCTGAATTTAATTTACTAGTGCCATTTATTTAAAACATGAATAAACCTGGCACTGCTGCGCATGGACATTGGGCTACCTGTGTAAATAGAATGGCTCATTTCGATTCCAAATAATGATCGTTTTGCAGTTTGATTACACGTTTTAAATGCGTGAAGCTGAATTTAATTTACATTTCTGAAAAGATGTGATTACGATGCCTACCATGAATCCACCTGATGCACAGCAATTACCTTGATTGCGGTTTGTCCACATCGGGTCTTAGACAGTAGCCTAGTTATTCGCCTCGAAAATTTATGTGGATTATGTATTGATCTAGGTTATGTTCCGGTGTGTCCGTCGTATAAGGGTATGTATACGCAATAACGCCATCAACTGTGAAGTTAAGTGAAAAAGCCCTTACCACCCCCTGTGTCCCATAATTCCCGCTGATGCGATGGGGTTTTAACCTCCCTCGTTAACTGGCGTTTGTATTTGGCCACACGGCAGATGTGTTATGCCCTTAAACCGACCATGATACCTTAACAATGATGTCGTACCACAATCGAGCCTGTCCATTGACCGCAAATAAGAATTACCACCCCCCCCCTCCTCCCTGAAAATCCAAAGGAGAGATTTTTTGGCGAATAACGACAATATAAAAGAAGCGTCAATTTAATTAACCCCCCTATTATTAGGGCCACGTGGTGCCGGTGGGGAAACGGAAGCGGAAATATGGGAGAGGTCGCGTGCGGGTTGTGACCCCGTGCTGCGATATGCACGACTTTATTGTCGGGTTTGGACCCCCTCCCTCCAAAAGGACTAAATTGATGAGAACCATGGAGTCCATGCCATCTGTGGCCAACAGAAGATTCTTCCCTAGGCTCAGCAACACTGCATGAGATACAAGAGGAGTGGGAATGATGTTGGACCATCAATCTGGGCACAATTTCTCGTTAGGCCTATATATAAGTTGGTGAAAAACAAGCCAAAATTGGCGCAGCAGGTGACGTCCATAGGCGTTGTTGTTTTCTCTCATTCCGTAATGACAATGTGTGTCCAGGCGTTGCTGCATTTAGGGTTTAGATGGATTTTTTGTGTGTGTGTGCGAATTAATACATAATATACTCGGTGGCTGTCAGTTCCCCGTTGAGGCGCTAATTAATTCATCAAATTTCGATGAGAAAGGAAGCGGCGTGGATGATGATAAATACACGAAAAATAAAAGCTTATTATCGTGCAGATTGCATGCATTTTAATGAAAAAAAATAAGGATGGAAATGCTAGAGTTTCAGATTGCACGGACGTGTGCACGCAATTCACAAATTTTATTAAACAGGGAATACAGGGAATGACCGTATAAACAGGCGACACTTATTCAGGCATTTTTCATTACTATTAATTTATCAGGTCCAACCTTTAAAAAGGTTTAGCCTAGTGCTACACAACATCACTCGCATTTTTCCGTCAGAGAATTATTATAATTGCTGAATTTATTTTTTACCATTTATAATTTGAAAATGTCACTTTCATTTACAAAAAAAAATGAAATATACCTGAAAGATAACAAACCGTTATGCAACCTCCGATGCCCATCTTCGGAGTTTTTAGTGTGATGAACAACCCGTTTATGGGGGTCGCAAAACGTTCCCCCCCCCCAAGTTTGCGTAATTTTGTGTAAATTATAAACGTAGGCCTATATAAATAATATATCACACACTCAGAATAGACAGACACTATAGTGTACAATCAATTCTACATTGCATTGAGCAATTTTAACGTATAACGAGTATTTAACACAAAGATTTAAAGAGGTTCATTTTTGAGTTTAGTAAAATAGATTTTTTTATTTTTTTAAACATATTTAACCATTTACCATACAAAATGTATGATGTACTCTGCAAATTGTACTACTAGAAGACCTTTACGCTGAATTACTGGGTTTAGAACGATATTTTGGTATAAACAGAATCACAAATTTTATCGAACTGGATGTGCATGATTTTCTCATGGTTTATTACGAAAAATCGTGATGGGATAGAAACCCCTGCCTCCCTCTACGTTCCCTGAATAAAGCGAATAAAGGTTTATTGGTATATTTTTTTCACTTATTTTTTTTTCGTCTTTTCGACTGCCAAGCCCTACGGCTAGCAATAAATTGAGACGCGTTTCAGTAGGCCTTACGAGGCCTATACGTTTTTTCAATTTTCACTACACAGGCCTAAAACATTATGGGGTTTCAATGGTCCCTACCTTTTCAACACCATTCTAATAATGCGCAATTTGAGTTAAATATTTAATTCGCTTCTTTTGTATTGCCATATAGGGTTTTTAATCTTTATACAGCGAAAAATAAAGTTTTTGGATGCATTCGTCAGGAAATAAAGAACATTTTTTAAACATTATAAACAAAAACAATTTCTTCAAGTCTTAATTAAATCGAACAGTAAAATGAAACACTTGAAATAGGCCTATATCTGAATTCGGAAAATATTTTAAATAAACGAATACTGACATTATTTGTGCATTAAAATGTCATGTAAGACTGAATTAATAATTTCGATAAAATAATACAAACAAATATATTCTTTTATAGCTAGGCTATACGTAATTTAAACTGTCTTATTTTTCGAAAGCGATAAGCGTTTACTTAGCTTGACTAATCCATGCTGCAAGCAAGCCTCCTATTATTAGATATTTACAGGGCCCTTTTTAATAACTCCCAATTTTTTTTCTCCAAAATACTAATCATAACGACAATGCCACACGACATGCGATGACATGTCTCACAATCATCAACAGCTGGCACCCAAAATGAATATATTGCAATACATTCAACATGTCAACAGGCATGGATTTCCTGTATTTTTGCAATAAACGTTTGCATCTTAATATGATATGGGCACCCTTGCAAACTTCATAGGGTCATTTTTTTAATTTGGCCAAATTTTTGCAAAATGGTCCAGCAACAGTGCATGGATGACGTTCACCAATGACCATTGCAGACAGATTCAGAAACCGTTGGTCGGTAACGCAATCAAGATGGTCTGAAGTGTGTCATTTAAAAACACGCTAATTAATTTGAGGGAAATCGGATCGTCCCCTGTTTTGGCGCCATGCCCATCATCAGGCCTCACCCTTATCAACCCCCTCCTCCTCCTCCTCCTCTCTCTCTTCACTTTTCATGCTTTTAATGGCGGCGTCGAAACGTACATTGACAGGATCTGTCTCGAGATAACAGTTCGATGCTCCGTCCACTCGCCTGTCCATCCTATGGGACACCTTTAATGTCCGAGCACTCCACGCTCAGACACCCCAAAGGACATTTGCTCATGCCTAAAAGCCTAGCTGTCCTTGTAGATTTTGGTTAAAGAGCATTCGAACTAGCACTGCAGGCTGCAAGTCGTGCATGCCATGCACCAAATCTTTTGTGTCTTAATAATATCGCTTCGCTTTTGTCTGAAAGATTTATGCTAATTTCTCATTTGCATAAATGTGACGCGCGGTGCGAGATTAATTGTCGTTTATGCGCTATATGATTTGTGTGGGAAGGGGCGGAGGTCTTGAAAATGGGACTGAATCATAAAACATGCATTGCCATTACAGAAGTCATGACTAGGTGGCTGCAGGTCATAAGTCATGGAAATCCCTGAAAATACATTGATTTAAATGTATGACAGTTCTTGAAGAGTAATTAAATTAGCATTAAGTCGATGTGGTTTTCATGGTTTTTATTTTAATCATTAGACGTAATTATTTTACTCAAGATTGTTTTTTCCATTTAAAACCTTTTTTCTTGCTTTTCGATTGTTTCGATCAGATTAAATGCCAGAACTTAAATTTCCATATCTCAAATGGTCTATTGTTTATGATTATGCTCAAAAGAGGGCGCATCTAGTCGCACAAATGCAATAATTGGGATTTCCCTATTTTCCTTAGAACATTTTCAACTTTTGAAATAATAAGTATGTTGATGCTGTATTTTAGAATTAACAGAACTGTATCAGTATGTTGTTAAACAACAGATTGCATTATAAAAATATTCGGAGTACATAAATTACTGATATACATGTATACTAATATGTGGTGATATTAGTAACGAAAATTAATGATATCACTAACTATACTGACCAGGACTAGTCCCAAAAAAACTATAATAGTGATATCACGAAGCATACTGATATCAGTAGTTAAAAACCACTATAAACCGTGCATAGCAATATCAGTACAGAATCACATACTGATCTTATTACCAGGATACTGGCAATCATTCCATTTCAGTTTACCTTACATGTAATGTCATTACCAAAAGGAAATGCCATTAGTAATGATCGTATAGGGCTCATTTCACATACAAAATGAAGACAATACCACGATTCTACACAAGTTCCCGCCGCCAGGGGGTGCTAACGTCGCAGGTTATAAAATTCGGCCGCGCTCCCCCCACCACGACGAAAAATATATAATTTCCAACCATAAACTCATTTAGAATGTTAGCCAATTGGACCACCCATTAGCTAATACATCTAATGTGCCTTAAGAGGATCCGGTTAGATTAGTTATTCGTGTTTATAGCAACCTGCAGCCATGGGAAGGATATCTTGCGAGAGGAGGAGGAATAATATGATGTAAATTTTATAGGTCTTTGCTGCCTCTGAAACTCGCTTTTATTATTATTCAACTGTGACTTTTTATTTCCTAGTTTCATACGCTCCATTCGCCCATTGCAAGCGTATTTCGGCAAATGTCCAAATGAAGAAGAACTGACCGAAAGCCACTTTCACCCTCAGGCCACAAGAAAGGGCCATAAAGGTCACTTGCACGTGCAAGCGGCGGTCATCGGACCCCCCGTGCGCGAATTATTTACCCATATTTTTTATTGTTTCGTTTAATCCCGCTGTAATTTCTGTGCACCTGGTCACTTTCTCAGGCCACTGAGGAGCTCAACTCTTGAATTTGGAGCTGCTTATTTTTGGGGAAAAAATCACAACAGCAAATCCCCCATAAGTGGTTGGAATTAATAAACCCTAATCAAAACATGGGCAAACGGAAAATACTACTCTTCCCCCCCCCCCCCCATCACCCCTCAATACTTGACAAATTTACACATGGCCCAAAATGGCTTTTTCCCCCATCATCTTTGGAAAACAATATGTGGTAAAGTGAGAATCTGTATGCATTGTTTCACCAAAGGGCGTTTATAAGAATAACAACAGTGAACGTAAGCTTTAACCCGTGAAAAATCCGCAGCATCTGCGCATAAACAGGGTGTTGGTCCTTAAAAAGTCATTGAATGCCATTTTGGACACTTGGTATTAAATGAGTAAATGCGTTTTGTTCAGAAAGTAGATGTCCAATTTAAAATCGGAATAGCTCGTTTTGAGAACAGTTTAAAGCACTAAAGCACTAACATTTCTCTTGAATTTCGTAGAAGAACATCCTAAAAACGCAATGCTATAAAGTAACATCTATTGTACAGAAATTGTATGGTGCAAAACATGTATATGCAAAACATAATCATTGCAACTCTTCAGATTGAGACTGTAATCTTGGAACATTGTATTCCCCGCAGAAAATCTTTTATATTGACAGGGGGTCCTAAAAAATGCAAATGGTTTACTGTTGTTTCATGGCTTTTCTCCTGGGAAAATTAAGCGCATTTTAAAGAGAAATAAATTGTTTACAAAACCAGCTATTACGATTTTAAATTGGATTTCTACTTGCTGAACAAAATATTTTTTTTAATTCCTTTTAAGTGGGCCAGTTTCTTTTCTCGCAAGTTTACTTAGTCGTCAAATTAAAACTGTTGTACGTCTTATGCTAACAAATGTTTAAAACTAACTTATTTAACAATATGTTTTTAAATTGTGGTGTAACTACTTGCTAAACATATTAAAATAAAAGTAATGTATACTAAAAGCCCATGACCAATTCATGTAGAAGCCATGTGATAAAAATTACAGAAGCATTAGTTACGAGTATCGGTATCAGTTCTTAAAGCAAAAAGTCCACAGTTCATGACGCTAATAAAATATGAAATGTTGAGATCGATTGCACTGAGGAAATATAATCCAATAAAATAAAAGTGGGTAAATCAATTAACACCCTTTCACTTGGAATTTTCATGCTGACTGCTTAAATTGTGTACTTCAAACCTTCTCTTATGAAGTCTCTCTAACGGAATACTATTTAAATATATTGTGTACTTCGCGAATTTTATATAATTTATGGGTGTTTCTTTTCAACTTGGAAGATAGTACTGATTAGCAATAAACATGAAACATTAGCATGAAACATGTGTTTAAATGATTTTAAATGTTAAATTAGCATCGCTGAAGACGTCTCTATCAAGTATGGAATATATAAATGTTTGAGAACGCAACACAGATGGCGCCACAGCTTTTCACAGCGCCATCTAGTATCGCATCGCAGAGAGTCTATATACAATTGCACTACGTGAAATTAATATATTTCACGGAGATGAGGCCCACCCAAGTCGTCCTGCAATTGCATTTATTGCTGGTTTAAAGTTTTGCCCAAACAGTAGCCCCATAACAACGCTTTTTGATGTTAAGTATTCTGCATGCGATTATCAAATTTCGATGCCATTCGTCACTGCATAACAGCAGTTTAGACGCAATCATAATCAGCTGTTGAGCTTGGAAATCTCGCCTGGATTCCATCCTCTCATAAAACAATAAATGTTATAAGAATGCATGCGTCAATCGTAGTACAGTTTGTGCATGTACGCAGGGTGGTCTTGGCATAGTTTAAGGCCATTAATTCACTCCTATTTACTAAATGCAAGTTACAGATGGGTGGCATCTGTATACAAATTAGCTTTGTGACGCTTAGACCTACCTAAATTAAATTATGTACGTGCATGTATTAAAAGTCAGAACACTTTGCTATCACTTTTTGGCCGAAAGTTCATCGAAACTCCTACTTTAGAACGTTATTGTGGGGGAATTACGGAAAATGTGTATTCAATAGAAGACTATCAAAACATAAATCCTTCAGATTCACAATGACACTATCCTTATTGTTAAAGTTGATATTGTATTCGTGTATCTAACGGGAATTTTCGTGATTTATTACCTAGTAACAATATTTGTTTATCCAACTCGTTGTATACAAGCAGAATTTCAATTTTTTGTGTGTGAAGTGGTTGCTGTTTAATTATCATAACATGTATTGACATTCTACATTATTTATAAGTAAGTATACATCGATAAATGTGACAGTGCAGCCGTTTTACATGATCTTCTTAAAATCCCCATCAAAACATTTCGGTTTCACCGATTTCACTAAATTTCCTATATGTTGTGTCAGGATAGGAACGCCCAGAGACATTAATTCAATTGTATTAATGAATAAAAAAAATCGGCTAAGTTAGTTTATTAATCTTAAGGTTTTCAAATTTTTAATCGGGACGCTTTTAGGACTAAATAATCACTACTGATTTGCCATAAAATTGAGTTTTATTATTGGGGTATGGTGCGCTTTTTAATACGCCGGCTATTTATTATAGGAAGAATCATAAAAAGAATTGGCAAATAATGTCGTCCGTGATTTAGGTTCGTTATAAATCTATTTTTTTAAACTTTGTGTCCTTAATTGACCGGTGTAATAATAATAAATATGTGAAGGTTCGACCCTGGATACATATAGATTGGTTTCACCGGTGCAATAAAAGTTGTAGCCGAATACTTGCCGAAAGATCTAAATTTTAATCCATAGAATTCATGTCACTGCATGATGACGGGTTGTGCCAAACTTCGAATTGGATAATAGGCCATTAACTCAATATTATGATTCTGACTTTTACTGTTTTAAAATATGTAGAATATCCTGTATATATGTTACAATTTACACAAATATAAAGGACTGCGTATTAGATGTTCATTTTGCTGTTTCATAATTATCCCTTCATAATTATACAAATTAAAAATGATACAACTAGTCATGGAATTAAGCACATTCGTACATTGTCCATTTAGAAAATCCATGAAATTGAATTTAATAAAATTGTTAAGGATAGACGTTTCGCCATAACATTGTCGGTTTTAAAATTCAAATATTGGGATGTACTATAATGTAAAGTATGATCCAAAAATCTTTGATTGTTTTGAATCACTTCTGTACCACCCCGTATTCATTATGTTGCAAACGTAGTAAGCATTTTCTAATTCACAAACCATCAATTGGGTCCAAGAAAAGCACTAAATGTCATAATCAAAATGCGCCAACTTAGTCATGAAATGTTACGAGCGAAACCTGCCATTTTAAATTCATTTTACAGACCAAACAAAACGTTGAACAGAAAAATGAAATTTATTACAATTTTTTATTGATAAATCCAATTTGTTTAATTTAAATTTATAAATGAAATTTCACTTTACTAAATTCAATTACAAAAAATACAATTTCACTTTTATCATTTCTTAATATTTAAAATGGTGATGAATATCGTTTTAAAAATGGCACAATTTCACTTTTATCATTTCTTAATACTTAAAATGGTGATGAATATGAAGCTGCTCAACAGTGGGTTAGAATGATGGCAGACTGAGTCTTACCTGACTTACCAGCTGTTGGAAAGGAGGGGCAGATGGATCTAGCCTGTCCAGGTCACTCTGCATCGCAAATTCACTTAGGGCCTTCCAAGGCGGTTGGTAACTCTGGACTTCAACCGGGTTCACATGTAGAGGACTTTCATGCCGAACTGGACTAGAGGCGATCATGGGTACGCCATGCATGCTTCCCAAACCTGGCAGTCGACGACCGTCCTGTAAAACACGAAATTAAACAAATGCATTAGAAATGTATGTAGCTAATAGTCAGTGCAAATGACCACCTGTAAATCTTATCGTTAGGCAGCGCCATCTACTTGGAGCTTCGAAACATATCAACGCTGATGGTGTTGCAAGATGCCCAGAATGTTACCAGAATCACTTGATTTAATATAATACAAATTTATTGAGTGAAAACTGTGGCTCTCCATAAATGACATGATGCTGTGTTCAGAAAATGTTGAATTCAAAATAAATGATGATGAAAATACATCTAATAATCACCTCCCATAGAATCTAGAGAAACATGAATAAGATGTAATTACCAAATGCATCGCGTTTTTTTATTGACTGTTTGATAGAAATGAATATTAGGGAAAATGTCAGTTTAATTTGAACAATAATGCCTCCCAAATTAATTACGTGTTCCTAGGAAAATTTGTAAAGTTTATTTGTAACACATATTAAAACAAATGCTTATGAAAATTTCTTTAACAGTAGGCTTATGTTATTAATTCCTATTTATCAAACTTATTGCCATTACCGGATGTTAATGTTTATTAATAATGCGACACATTTTAAGAATTAGTTTCTAATATCTCCGCTGATGCGTTAATGTTACATAAAATATAACATCATGGTGGTTTATATTTATAATAGAATAGAATAGAACATCCGACATGATAAATAAATTGGCATATAAACTGTACGCATGCATAATAACATATTGATGATCGTGATTATATCTACTCTTGAAGCATAACTTTTAAAATAATGTTCAAAATAGTGATCATAGAGTAATGTTAACATTAAAAAATATTATTTTGTAATGAACGTTAAGTAACAATGAAGATACTTCTGCTTTTTAGAGTAAGAAATCGCTAATAGAAGCGGAAGTATTTGTGAATATTTGTAATAAGTGTAATCTTAGATGAATTTTGAAAAAGAAAATTTTTCCAACTTCCATTAAAATAATTTTAATACTGAGCAGATAACGGGAGTGAATTCTGTTTGCCTTCGTGCATTTATAATATTATTGACATTTATTTAAAAAATAATGAAAATTTAATTTCATTATGAAACTAAATGTAGTTTATGCTGACCTAGACGAAACTACAGAATTACACCGCATTGTTTTCTTTCCATCCAATACTTCTTACATAATACGCTCTTTGCAGTAATGCATTGGTTCGTCACGCTATTAGCATGCATTAAATTAATGCAATAAATTGATTGACCCACACATTAATTCCAAAACACATGCCATCAACCACTCGCTTAATTCGTTTTCATTTGCAAATATGATAAGCTCATCCATATTTTCTCAACTTCTGCGAAGCTTGCGTTTCGCAGAAACAAACACGAGGACGTAGACCAATATTAAAACTTTCTGAAAGTGTTTACATCGAGACATTGTCTGGGAAACGAGGAGGTTGATAGCGCCTCCAGATATGGGCACCTTACAGGATGGGCATTGCTAAAGAGTAAATGTAGCACAAGCAATTTTCGTCAAATGAAACGTGTGTTGCTCAGCAGTTTAAACCTTGTTGAATGCATATTAATAGCTTAACAAGGACTGATTAATACATGGTTCCCTATGAAATAAGTTTCAACTTCCCTAACCTCTGACTTTTCCAGTTTTAAAAACAATTTTTTCAAATGTATGACATACTGCCTTACATCTTGACTTTAGTGCTAACTGATAGCTAAATATGGTATCTACAGGATTTAATACTGTAATTTATTTGATTTTTACCTTAACGAATTTTCAACTTAAAACGTTAATGGGCCTTTCATGCCTTCAGGGCATTAAAAGGATAGAAACATGTTAATTAACAAACTGCTGAAAATAGGTACATAATGTGGATATCATGACTTTTCCATGAATTTCCATGATCTGAATTTAAATTCATGACTTCTTTACATGCACGTGTATATGAATTTTTATGCCAGTAGACAATTTTAAGTTATGTGAAAGCAGATATAATATTGATAGGTGAAATTTCCCAGACATTTAAAAAAAAGAAATTATTATAACCTGACTTTTCCACGTCTTTCCAATTTCCATGACAATTTCAGGTTTTTCTGCGCTCTACATGAGAACCCTGTAAAACTGTCATTCATACTGCAATGAATGGCCCTGTTTGATAGTTGCCCTTATATACACATTGCGATGTACGTGTATATTTATCTTGATTGCCCGATTGTTTCATATCGGTTTTCAGGTGCCCACATTTAGAGGTGTCATTGTTACATGATCCAACTTCGATGACGATCTCTTATAAAAGTTTGGCGTATTTATCCAGACTATACTTCATTTTAAATGCAATGTATGCGGCGGCACGAAATAACATTTGCGCGACTTTCACGCGTTGTATATTTTCCTCGGATATCATGCCCTATAGACAATATATGAGACGAATATGGACAATTTGGTTTCATCTATCCATATTTGAGGGCGGGATTATAGGCGCATCGATTGTTATAATATCTGAGCTTCTGAAAGGGTTACCCTATCAAATAACAACCCTAGGGAAGCCTGGAAATTCAGACTTTCCTGTTTATACAAAACTTTATTCGGATATGTGGTTTGTGCAAAGACAACACTGCCAGCCAGTGTGTGTTGATACTGTTTGCCAGAAATAACACCTTTGAGGCGAATGTGCGTTTCACACTTTCGTACAAGTGTTGCGATGCACCGGCAGAAATATATTTTCCATTTTCCCAAGCCCCCAGATGCATCTGTTTGAACATTTCCAAGTTTCTGACAATCATTTTTCTTCTTTGTCTCTAAAATAAACATGCATTTCATGCGAGCAGTTGCCATTTCCATGCAAAGACCATTTAATTGTGAGGAATTAAGACAGTTTTCGAGGGTTTTTCCCTGCATAGCTGCGTGATGGAGTATTTCAAACACGTGTTATGCAATATAGATATACGTAGGGCTTAAGCTGTGTGTGGATACATGGAAAATAATTTTGAAATATATCGTACTATCCATTAATAGAATGATAATGACTGTATAGTCTTTCCATTAAGAAGTCAGATCAAAACTCTTCCACATTTGTATTCAAACTGTCCACGTTTTTTTTAAACCCTGGGTAATGTGCTCCTATCTTGACGCTTAGGGCCTTCTGGAAACCATGCTGGATGTTTTGGAGATTCTGGAATGCAAGACTGTCGTTTTGGATCTCCCGTTATGTTTTAAATGTCTTCAAATATTTTCTTCCATGCAGTCATATTTCATATTGAGAATCGAGTGGAGGCCATATAGAGCCAGACACGGAGAATATGGAGGGTTGGGATAATAGGAATTTTGACAAAATAAACCCTGCGGTAAGAGTTAAGTCTCTTAAGAGACTTCCACTCCAGGACTTCCAATGGACAACAATTTCAATGTATTTATTAAAAGTACGTTAAAGTAGACAAATAAAGTGGAATGTTTTATTCGATCATACCTTTTAACTAAATCGTAACAAACTTTTTTTTAAAAAAATAGCTTATTAAATACATATAAGGAGAACTGTATAGTGAAGAAATTACCCCTTGCCTACGTAGATAAATACTTTTAAAATTAATATTGCAAACGTTTTCACCGCAAATTGTATCGTTAATTATCAACGTTTATACCATTTTGTTTATTATAATACACTGTTCATGTATATGCAGAAAAATTAAATTTAAGTATTATAACAGGGGAATATAAGCATTTATATACATGTATCATTAGTAGGATTTGAATTTGTAAGATGTTATCACCTTAATAAATATATTCACTTCGAATGATATCAAGAACGTTTTTTTATTAATGGTAAAAACGCTCTTTCTCCTGAATATTTTCTTTTCGCAAATATTTTACTTACAGAAACCCAGTCATTTTAGGAAGAGAAGAGGGTGATGACCTCTTACGGAAATATGAATAAGCAAAAGTTATTGGAAAGTTATCCATCCACCACAATACAAAGTGCATATGGCATGATGATAATATTAAAAAATAATGGGGGCTTCTTTAGCTTCCATAACTTATGGGTTTCAGTTCAAAATATTTATGCAGTAAAATAACTACTACAGCGCAGCCCGATAAGTGTTTATAGTGCAGCCTAAAACTTTATCTTAATCTGTTACGAATGCGACCAAGGGTTCCCGTCTTGCGTTACAATAAATCAAGGAAAAAGTGCGGTTTTTGGACACGAGGGGGCATCTGCTGGCGCTGAAAAAAATCTTCCAGATTTTCAATAATTAACCGATAACCGAATGAGAGCATCTGCGACATCACGCTTTGATTGAAAGCAAATCCCACAAGTGCACCAACGATGGCCTTTTTCACGTGGGACATAAGGGGGCAGTCCTGTCGTGCTCCGAAGCGTGGGAAAATTGGGAAAAGCGACCCCTGGGTGACAGCTTGCGTGCAGCACGGCTCTAATCGTCTATAAAACTTGTCCGTGTTAACCGCGCTGCCATTTGAACATCTGATGCATCCAAATCAATGTATCTGCCCAAATTCATTTGGCGTTAAATCAATGGATAAATTATTTGTTCATCGAAAATAACGGTTGGGTAGATTTGTAAGGGTTATCCCCAAAACTCACTGTTCTTTTCCATGCAATCCACTAAGCATGACCTAATGTTAGTGGTTTAAGTCTATTTTAATATCGGCTTAACGTTTAAGAAAACAATCTTAATAAACACGTGCTCTATGAAAAACACGGAAATCAATTATGAAAAACACGTCCACTACCAGCATTTTTAGTTGCATTTTACGGTACACGTGTTTAATAATTTAAGACGGGTCCATTGATAAATGAACATGTTGCCTATATTTTATGCGGTCGGCGGTGAAAGTCATAAAACTGCTTTAAATTCACTATTTTAAACAAATAAATTCATCACACTATATTTTGTTAACAGATATCATAAATGTACGATACATATTTTAAACATAATTGGCTATCTTTGTAATTATATCAGTTTTATTTTATACATTAAAAATATTGTTCTGAAATGTTTACAGATTTCACGAGGCTAACAAGGGGTTTAAGAGGTCATATCATGACCCTACTGCCTCCCTATGTGTACTATTATTCTAGGATAACATTATTCAACATTTTTTAAAAAATATGGAGCATATATTTATTTATAAAATACAATAAAGATAATATGTATAGCAAACAATATAAAGCATGCAATGCATATGTAGCATCGAGTTATTTATAGAAAAACGCTGTGCATTTTCGGATGCCCTACATTGTAAAGCGTGACTAATTGTAAAAATTGAACAACTCATTAACAATTAACAATTTTAAAATTACTTCGTTATTTAACATGAGTTTGCTAGCCAGTTGTGTCATTCTTCAGTAAATTGTAATTCCTGTTTCAAAGGTTTAAGAAACAATATGCATCGCATGGGGCTGTTAAAGTAGCTATAAATAATATCTTAGCATCCATAAAATTTTAATGTTGGCAAATATTTTACGAGACTAACATTTCGTTAATTATTTAATGGGCACTGGTGCCTGTGAGAACCGGGTCACCTATTATCTTGATTTCCTTAAATCCAATTTTAAGGTTGCTTCGCCTTGCGTTTCCGCCAATTCTCGCACAGTAATCAAAAGTGATAACAATAAAATAAAATAAAATAAAATCGTAACAGCCGTTATAAGCCGACCAAGCCCACTAAAAACTGGTTAGTACCAAATAAGCAATTCATTAAACGGTGATTGGCTATTACACTTTCCTAATTTCTCTTGAATATCCAAAGATATGAAAAAATATCAAGGCCCCAAAACAGGGTTTCCCATTTGTTTTAAAGGTATTTAAGTGATTTCTTTAATCCTTGTTCGATTTACGTGATCGTAACTTTTAATAACTGCGGATAAATAAATTTCACTCTTGTCACATCGCCATGCAGCGCCACCTGAACCATTAGGAAAAGTCTGTGCATTGAGTGTAACATTCAGCAATGAAATAGTTTACTTAATGCCCAACAACAACACATAGCATGAAGGGGGTAGTGACCTTTGTAGCTAATACATGTACATATAGTAATGTTTTCGGCATTGATTTGCTACAATCAGCAGGTGAACTACGAGTGATTTGGATGTACATGTATATGGGTTAAAATGTTAGGTATTGGTTGTATGAAGGGGTTGGAATGAATCCCTTATAAAGGGCGCCTTTAAGTTGGCTTTTATTGGGGTTATTTTTGGTTAGTGATAGCACATGCATAGGAAATGAATTAACCCTGATGTAACACCATCTACTTCGGTATGCAGACGCTAACCGATACGTTTATCCACAATAGGGCTCATTCATTTTTTAAAGATTTCCATGAAGTCAACAAGAATTTCTGCAGCTTATATCCTTCTGATGTTACTTACTCGTGACTTTAATAATTGGTTCTGCAGAACATTACTTGAATAACCTATGTCATACTTAAAGAAAATTACGTCTTTTTTAAAAGCTTTAGACTTCAGTTGACTTAGCAATGTCTTAGATTTGTCCAAAGAATGTTTAAAAATTGCCCCCCAAAAGTTTAACTAATTGCCCCCCAAAAGTATAACTAATTGCATATTTATCATTAGTAAGACCCCTTCTTGAATGTTGCTGCCCCATTTCGAAGTGTAAACCTGCTACATACTTCACTGGTAAATACCACCCAGAGTGGTATTACTGTACAAGTGGTAGGACCCGTTTATTAAGAATAAAATCACTCCCTACATGGCCTACCACGTGGCATATTTTTGCTGAATTACACTGAATTGACCTTATAATTAATGAATCATTATCACATGATTACTAGTCATTTTAGAACAGATTATCTATTAGTGATGATTTGTAAACGAGTCATTTATTTATAGAAGACTGACTGCATCTTTTTATGGAGCTGGATAATATCCATTACCTAAAATGCATCATATTTACGTGCTCTTTAGCGCATTAGTGGTCGTTTTAGCTTTCGTTGTGTTAAGTACGACGTACTGCACATGTGCATGTATACACTCATACGAGCAAAGAAACTGTCCCAACTAACGGTATTAAAAATGTATTTACCAACGGTAAACCATTTTCATTTTTGGGACATTTGCATGCCTTTACCTCTGTCTCTATAGGAGTTACTGAAGGTAATACCATGTTCTGAGATTAACGAATTGCAATGATAATGATTCGCATTATTTGTTTGAAGCCTGATGCATTGTCTGTACAATTGGCATGAATTTATGGCATTGCAATTTCAGGCTGTTCTCCTTCGAAATTCGATAGGAATTTTGGTCAATTCAGGCCCATTTGAAGGTGGTTAACGATATATTCAAATTTCAAATTGGATATCTACTTGTTGAACAAAATGCATATATCTTAGTAATACCTCTACGTGGGCCAGTTGCTTTGCTCTCAAGTGTAACTGAGACCCCCCCCCCTGAACATCGCCTTTAAAATCTCATCGAGTGAGATGTTGGGAGCCAAGTCACGTGTTAAGACAATCCAGTGCCCTGGGAGCTCATTTGCATACGGGGGAAATCCATACCCGGATACTGCGCAATGAGGAGCAGTTCTGGGATCAGTTTGCGCAGATCCGCGAATGTAATCTGCTATTTACTCGCCGCTGATTGGTCGTCTTGGCGACGCAATAATGAATGGAGTCTGAAAATGGGAAACCAGGGAAGGACTGGGGATGGGGAATAAATAAATGCATAAGGAAGAAGCCATAAAATGGAGGCGCATTGGCAAATGGACTGCCATCAACACGTCATTATCCCCGACGGGAACGGGCATAAATATTGGAGATTTATGGAGATGCTAGCGACGCCAGCGCCATCGTCAGAGCCATCTAGCGCTCTCTGAAATCAATACTAAAAGGGTGATGGAGGAATGGGCTCGCAAACAGCTAACCTTTCATCGGGGTTCAGCTTCAAAAGATTTGCCAAAAGAGAAAAAAAAAAATGCCAGCCAGCTTGCATTTCTAATGACAGTACTGATGTCTTTCGCAAGCACACACAAAAAATTGTCTGTTGAGAAAGACAGGGTTTGCCTGGCTCCGATCTTTAATTGATTTCAAATGCATTTTCCACTTCAGGAGTTGAGCGTCATGCCCTTAGAAAATTGGCAGGATGTCTGAATACGCAAATGTTGAAGAGAACGTATAAGCCTGTGTTTGTGATGGTAAAAATTCCGAAATCTCAAAAACAAGCGGAAAGATGCTCATCTGAAATTACAGTTTAACAAAAAGAAAGAACGCATGGTTCAACATGCTAATTAATAATACAAAAAAAAAAAACTTTGGTCAGTTTTCAAAACTGTTAAATCCGATGAGAAATTGGTGAAAACAGGAAAACTGATTCGCATTAATAATGGATTTTGTAAAAAAAAAAAGCATGAATTTAAAACAGTTTGTAATGGAGAAGCAAAAATGGAATGCTTTTCACCAAGTCACTTTTAAAAACAACAACAAAAATAGCGCATGGTTAAACATGCTAATTAATAAAGAATAAAAGCTTTGGTCAGTTTTTAAATCATTAAATCGGGTGAGAAATTTGCGAAAATTGATTCGCATTTATAATGGAGTTTGTAAAATGTAAGCAAGAATTAAAAGCGTTTATAATAGAAAAGCAAAATGTTTCTTGGTGTCATTTAAAAATTAAAGTATTCAAGACTTTTTCAAGATCTCAAGATCTCATTCAAATTGTGCAGGACTGTGCAACGGACCATTATGAAAAATTGGGCTATCGCAATTATATGAAGTTTATTACAGCAATGCATGTGACAGGCATGGAAGAAATGATCCAATTGTGCCCTTATACCGGTTACATGCACAATTATTTTTAGAATCCGTGACAATATCACATTTTATTATTATAACATTTTAAGACCAGTTGGCAGAAACGTAAGGGCTAAATTGCCCTTTAAAAATACGCCATCAAAATTCCACGCATTATAAATAATATATTTAGCCAAATTCTGAACATTGTTTTCAGAGTCAATTAGGTTTTAGCATTTTAAAATGCAAGTACGTATGGTAGCAACTGGCTTTTTTAAAATTCAAGACGTCGAATAACTGACTCGATATCTTAAAACTATACTGCAAATCATGAAAATACTACATGCCCGGAATAGTTCCTGCAATAAAAAAAATGTAAGACCTTTGCAGGAATTTAAAGGTCCTAATGTACCATATCCGTTGTAAATATCTCGTATCTTATATTGTAGTACATGTTATTTCAACATATACATGTACCTGCAGAAAATCAAGAAAAAGTGAAATTATTTATACCAATTGTGTTCGAATCATTTTTTATTTGCAGGTGTGGTACTGCTTTTTCAATGGACGTGCAGATTTAATTTTCCCCTTAAATCTACACGTATCACACTATGTTTATAAATTATACGTATTTACATGCTAGAAAAGCATTTAGCATGTTTTTTGTTTTTTATTTGAAGAGGTCCTTTCCCTAATCAATCGCGCCTTCAAGACTCACTCCAATCTCGAGAGACGCAGTAATTTCTGGCACCCGTTTAAATAGCATGATCACCCTGTATATCATGATCGAAGAAATATGTTGAGGGAATTATGATATGTATGCATTCGATTTACCTTAGTTTCATCATGGGAAGCTGTAGACTTATTCAGCAATGGGGATGCCTAATGGCCTTTATACACTGAGCAGATTAGGCCCTAACGTCCAATGAATCCCTAGTCCTAGTCTTCGAACACCATTCTGAAAGGATCAATAATAAACCTCAAAGACTATTTCCAGACAGCTTGCCAGCTCAGATTTCAAAGAAAAACCTATCGAGAAAATGCTTGAAAGAGCCTCAACAAACTGCATTCTTACTTTGGGTGGAAAATCTAAAAATTCTTATTAAAAAAATCCTCCAAATTTTCTGCTCTAAATGCAAAAAAGAGAGCCAATTTTTGGGACCATATAATTTCCCCATTGCCGAATACACGGTGTATCTTCAAATAATAGGATTTTCAATAATTCAAATACTTACACGTACCATTAATCGAATGCAAACATAGGTCACGTTACACAGATTGGGCCAATCAACGTTTGTCAGACGTTAAAAACAGATTTAAGGCGGCTATGTAAGAAAAACTACTTCAAGCATACAAGGTTTATTTAAATAATGCATAAAATATATAATTTTGTTTCTTTATAACAAAAACTATCACCTTAATTACTTGCACAAATACATGTATTTGAAACCATATTTTATATACTGTATATAAAAAGGTTTAATCCTTAACATTATAACTTTTATTATAACATTTTATGCTTGTTTTGATTGATTTTTTTATGCTTTAAATAAACGTTTCCAACGAATAAAGTGAGTTATTTAAGGAGAATCTGTGCATATATTAATATTATTTTGCACCATTTAGCAATGAAATTCTCAGATATCTGAATTTAAAAGAAATACATCAATCGCATATATTGAGGACAGCCTGATTGAGGATTCTGAAATGTTACAATTGAAGTAAAATTTCAATCCTTTCAAATCCCTTCCCTAAATTTTAAAGGATATTTTCTTTAAATATACGGAGTTATAGTTATCTTGTTTACAGTATTAATTTCCAGTTAACGTTAATCGGTGAATGTTGAAGACCTAAGCAACGGTATTTTATAAGATACTTTTGCAGTTAAGGTTTTGCCTCCTAACTACCACCTTTAAATGTGTGTAGTAGTGATTTGAGTATCTCTAGAATTTAGTTTCTGACAACCTGGGGAATTCGCATTGCTCAAGGGTAATTACGTTTTAATCATGAAAACAATATTCAAGTCTTTTAATTACACAATTGTTTCCAAAACACAAGATTCTAACCCTTGGGAACTCAAGGGTTTGAACAGGTTTCGATAATTTTATTTTAGCAGCCAGTATAATACGCACAACCTTAACCACATGTTACAATTTCATAATTGGATGCGTAATATATGTATATATATACATTTTGTTTTACAAAAACGAAGCAAAATGCTTTAGTATTTAAATAAATGAGTAGTAATGAACATTTTACGCAATATGCTTGGGTTCCTTTCGTGCTTTGAGTACATAAGTTTAAGGACAGTTATGTATCGTAGCTGTTTACCATTACCAGGAAAGTTCAACCTCTTTTGGAAATTTCCATTTCAAAAATAAAAGGTCTGAAGTTGGGGCACTTGTGAGAAATGTGTGTTAACCAGTCCAGATAACCAGGACGGCAAATATTTACATCGTATTCTTTTAATTGGTGGGTTGTGGCAGAAATAACCAATTGCTATATTTCTATAATTATGTACACTGTACATGTACCGTGCTATATAATATTAAAATAAACTCAACATCATGTAGTTGAAAGCATTTAACAATATTCAAACATTTTCCACAGATATATAATTTGCTGAAAATGCGTGCAAATTAGCGATTGAAAATATATGGCTATACATGTCATTTACCATCAAATTGTCAGGAAAACATTTGGTTTACGCCCTATACTATCATACGAAACATAACATTATATACATATATATCCTCAGGCACATAATGTGTCTTATGAGAACATATAGAATGTGTGGATACGTTTCAGAACAGCATTGTTATTACATTTAGATAAGCATTATAATGCGAATACCCAATATCCCAATTGATATACTGTATTTCTGTATATACTGTATTATACAAATATAATATCGTTGACATCAAATGGAGAGCATTTCAGCACACTCTTTTAAATATATTTTCTCCATTTTGTCTCATGGATATACATTATTTTGTCCAGAATTTACACGCTTCTTATCAACTCAGTCTCACATCTTATTATTTCCCAACATTCAGGAAATTGCACAGTTTTAATTTCCATTTCGTGTATTTTACAGTATGCGTGTACGTAAGTTATATTACCGATATGTGTGTAGAGTTTCATTTGAAGGGGGATGAGCTACCTTGATAAAATGTCTTAATATTGATGTCAACTTGTAATTGACATGGCGGCATTTGAAGTGGTTAGCCTTTACGCGCTGTTAACCCGCAATTAGCGAGAGTGAAAAAACGCATTTTAAATTGTCAATATATGCATGAACAATACGTCTATGTGAAACAATTACACACGGCGCTATCACTATAGGAAGAATCAAATTGTACAATTTTCATTTCGTAGAACTTTGCATATAGGCGTTCATTAATTAAAATTAGTGCACGGTGCCGACCTGTAGGGTACTTTCTCGAACAATATTTCGTAAATATTTGCTCATGGATCCAACACAGCCTTGGGTTGTGAAACTTGTCAGAGAATTGAAATAGGTTTCAGGACAGCCTAAAATGTCTCTTGTTGTTAGTGTTTATTAGTCCTGTTGTTGTTTTTTACTTTGTTTCTCCATCTGGTTTTGCAGCCCCCTTATATTTATTCTATTAAAATGCATTATTGACTCTTTGTTTGAATTTCAATTTATCATGTTTTTCAATGATTGGCCTTGCTGTCCTAAACGTCTATATTTTAATATCGTGAATATATTCGTCTATGTCGGTTAGTTCAATTTGTTGAACCCCTTTTCACCCTGTTTACACACGATAAATATATATTATAGGCTAGAGGCAGCCGAAATACGTATGCAAATATCGACGGGTGAAGGGGAGGAGTAGGGGAACTTTTTATTTTCTATAGGGACGAATGCATTGTGGGTCTCAACAAAAGTGTTTTAAGGCAGGTTTCTCCATTACCGGTTAAATCAATGATTATCAAAAGTAGTTCGTACAGATAATGGCCGTTTAGGCTTGGAGAAATGGGCGTTTCCGTTTATTAACTACATTTGTATTTTTGCATTAACGGAGAGAACAATTATCTTCTGGTTTAATTAATTCCCAAAATTGGATCGAACGTAAAGGCAACATGTTCCAAACGTGTACAATGTGTTATTTGTACAAGTATAATAATACTTCAGTTGCTACCGTTTCGTTTGCTACATACGTGTTTATAGTTTTCTTTATGCATTGCGAATTCCAGGCAAAATCTATCGGCCCTTAACATGGAAAAGGGCGCATCGATAACATTTACTATGTACAGTTGCATGCATGTTTTGTTTTACCAACACATATTAAACACATGCTCTAGTGCCCTTAAAATTGATATTGTTAAGGGCACAGATGGTGCTTTCCACGTCAGAATCGTATTCTGAAATTTCAGTAGCATATTACGTTAATTTATTTTTGGAAAACGAATTAATTCTTATTTAAGGTTTTCTTTTCATTTTTAAGTGTGAGAATGTATGCCGATTTTCCACACAATGTATCTTTATTCTTACTTAATGCATGATATGATTGGTTTGGTCGCACTGTCCTTTTATTGTACTTCATTTTTTAAAAATTCTGTGTGAGAGAAACATTGCTACCTTTCTTTGAACACTCAAACTCAACACTCGAACACTCAAAAATTAAAGGACCCAATCGCAATGAATTCTTACAGAAATATGTTTGAACAATTTGGCACACGATCGATACGTTTGTTAACGTTAATCGGAATTTATGAAATTAAATAGTCACAAGTAAATGAGAAAATCAGTGATTTGTGGCAAAATAAAGGCATTCAAATTTCACCTTAAATGTACTTTAAAAGACGGTGGTAAATCTGTTAGATCTGTTAGTGATTACTTGCCTGTGATTAAATAAATTTTCTTTTCACAAATGAATATGTAAACATACATGTACAAATAATTACGAAATTATGAAATATGTGACCATCATGTCTTCAAATTTAACGTTCCATTTTGATCCATTTCTTCAGACCTGCGCCTATTTAACAGCCATAACCATTCATCGGTAGAAAATCAATCATCTAAATTATATAAGCTATTTCCTTAAAAATATCTAATTATCCATTTATGAAACGAATTACATGTACATGTAGATAGAAGTAAATGAGAAATGCAATGTCTTGTGGTTAAACAAAGACATTCAAAATTCGCCTAAAATCTGTTTTAAAAGTCGTTGTGTGAGCCACTGACTACGTCGTGATTCCACAAATGAATATGCAAACATTCATTACTAAAGTATTAAATATACATGGATGAAAATCATTTCGTTAGTCTTCAAATTTCACGTTCCACTTGGAACTATTTCTTCCGGCCTGCACCTATTTGATAGCGATAACCGTCATTGCATAAATGACAATTGTTTTTATTTTTTATAAATGCATTTGGTAGATACGCTAATTTTCAGAAAACAAGATTATCGCTCTCGGATGATCCACTTCATGATCATCTTAAGAGGTGTTTTTTGAGGCATGCTTCTCCTTGCGTTTTAGAAAAAAAATCCAAGTTCTTGCCTCCTGTTATGTCGCTATTGGTAATACACCCACTTCCTTTAATCCCAAATAAAACCGCCATTACATTAATTGTTTCTTCAGCTCCTCCTCAAGAGATATTTTTTTCCGGGTCGGGCAATGCAGAATATGGATCCGCCTTATTCATACATCGTGATAAAGCAGCAAAACAATGTCCTGGAGATGGAGGTTTTCCCCCCAATCACTCCCGCCATTAAGTGCAATTGCTCTAAAAACAGCGCTCTAGCTTAGAGCCTCTTTCTTTTGTCTTTCCCCAAATTAAATGTCCCCATTACAGCAGCACCAACGCAGTTCCTGCACACGAATCCTTCAGGATTTGCATATTTGTGGATCCCGACCCCCAATGTTGCCAGTAATGCAGTAAGGGAATTTCCCTTAGTGTGTGACGTACGGCGCTTCTGCCACTCGCCCTAAACCCCGTTTCCGTTCACTTAGCAAATGAATGGGGATTGCTGCCGCCAATTAGCACTTGGTGAAGCATCAAATTGGGCCGTAAATATGGGATCAACAAAAGCAATGGACGCTGCTCGATAATCAACTTCTGCTAATTTTCGAGCTTCCTAAAAATGGAAAGATGACCTCAGTGCGCACGCGCAGAATCGGTTTGATATACAGTGGAAGCTCGGTTATCCGAGGTAGTCTGGACCGTGGCTATGTCGGATAATCGAAAGTATAGTTAAAAATAAGTGCGACTGTATTTTGTACAGTAAAAACTGTTTTTAATACACGTATGCTGTAAATAAGAAATATGTAAAAATCAAAAGCAGCTTGTTAACAACTACTATACTCTGGTTTAATTAGATTTCATGGTCTCCAAGAAACGCTATTCCCCTTCTTGTTAGGATGCTTTTTCAGTGTTTATATGCTCGAGACCTCGGTTAATCCGATTGCTTATCCGAGATTGCTTCACCTGGATTAAGCCAAATATCGGATAACCGCTCCTCGGTTAATCGAGCTTCCACTGTACATGTACGTTGACAAAATCGTAATGCACTGTATGACCACACATAGGAAAATCCAATGACTTTTCAAGGACCGGAAAATGTTCTAATCAATTTATTAATTGTTGCACTATAAATGAAGAGGGCCCACATCTTCAATCCTTGTTCTTGAGATATTACCAAGTTTATCAATTAATGAAGTTATTGAGAAAAATTAGCATAAGGTAGCCTATATTTATGTGCCCTATACTGTATATGTTGTAATACACGTGGGATCGAAGGTTCTGGATAAGTATACAGGCTGAAAATTATTATTTTGTACTGGAAGAAAAGAGCAAACATGGTTTTAGTGACTAGTTATCATTGATCACTAGTGATATTTTTAAAAAATGTTAATTAAAGTTTGACAAATTTTATCATGACAATAAATCCATAACGTGATGTTGTTCGCATTTTCATTTTTTGAAAAGAATTATATACCACCACACTGAGCATTCAATTTAGTATCATAAAATATTTTCGGTATTTTCCGTAGTTTCCAAAGCTTCTAGTTGTCCTGATGAACTGTGAAATTTTTATGGTCTGATCTTTACCATTGCTGATATTTCCACTGAGGATTTCAGTTCCCAGTTTGTTAAAAAATAAATAGAAAACCTCACATACATAATGTATACACTGTATTTCTAAAACAATTATTTTAAAACAAGTAGAGATAAGAAGTTGGATAAGAGGCATTTTAACAATTACGTGTAATTCCAGCAGAAATATATTAATATTTACACTGGATCTGTCTCAACAACACTTTTCACATTTCCCAGTTTTTACGTGATTAAATATTCCGAATTTATACTAATTAAAAAATAAATGATCATACGATAATAAGTGTACATACTCACAATACAGTTATACCGTGTACTTCATATATAGTATACAGATTTTCTATTTTCAACAAAATACACCAAACACATGCTTAATAAAAACGTATTTCCACAAATACGTATTATTTTAAGTCAATTTTACTAAATTCAATACTTGCCCATATTGATACAAGCTTTTATTGCATGACACATTACTGTGAAATCACGTGCACTTGCAATGTCAATTGTAATAAGTGTCCCCATTGAATACCACTGTCCATTTCTAGTCATTGGTCACTTGTCTTTGTAGAGGGGATTGTAGGGCTCCTGGCGAAACAAATTGGAAGCAGTGGGGGTTCAGTTGTCGGTGACCTTCCCGACACGGCGTCCGTGGCACCACGCAGTGGTCAGTTGGCGCGACTTGGTGACCGGATGTTGTAAAAGGCCCGGGGTCAGCGTGGAGCCTCGTGCCGCCAATGGCGCGCCGTTACATTTACATTCATGTAAAAAGCCTCAATGGTATTTTAATGATGCCCACCAAGAATTCGTGAGGAGACAGGGAGTCTCACGAATTTCTACTTCGACATCAGAGTAAAATATCAGGTGGATACAATTAGGGGCCTGCATTTTCGTTTTTGGCTGTTTGGCAAGGTGTACTCACTCCCAAGAGGGTGATATAAAAGTCCCCATGTCTGCTGTGGTCGAAGAGAGAAAGCAACTAACCTTCTTGATAAAATTATACTTAAAGAATCTAGACGAATTAACCCAGGAATTGCAGTGTCACATGGAGCCCCATTAATACTCAAGCTTACCATAAATACACTTAAATAATGTATAGCCCATATTTTATAAAAATTAATTATACTAATGATAAATTGAAATGCAAAAAAAAAGATAAATTGTTTCCATTTTTCTTTTTTGTTGTTTTACATATTTTCACTTGTTTTACTGGACACGAAATTTACAAATTTCATTGACTAAACGTGCGCATACTATTCTTATAGTATTCATAAGTATTATTTTTTTCTCAGCAACTTTAAATTTGTTTCATTATTTATTGTACAAACATGGTTGTCTCCGGCAGTCTAAATCCAATTCCGTCCATGAAACACTTCTCAGAATAAATAATATTCTTAATTGCAACACCTAAAGTATGATTTTTTAAGTGATAATAAAGTGGCAAGTACTTCTGATACGACCATGGTTGATTACCCCCTTACCAATTAAGACATGCTGGATTCCACGTAGAGGGTATTGAAAATAATTTTTCCCATAAATCCTTGGACCCTCTAAAATTAACCACTGGGTTTGGAACCCCATGTCTAGACTAATTAGCGTAGCAAACGATCATATTGCGGTAAGCAATAAAAAAACAAATGCAATACATGTAATGGCATTTTTCAAGGTTATCCATAACGCCATACAATATGATATGCTCTTCGTCGTGGATATCATTTTTACCAAATAGCACCACGAATTGCTAGTT
>JAQIXS010001470.1:0-29873 GCA_034700785.1 Rossiulus vilnensis | reverse complement strand
TCCAATTTGGCCCAAAAATGTTCGATTACATTTAGGTCTGGAAACTGAGGGGGAGTTTTCATCACTTTTGGGCAGTTGTACAGGCGCCATTCCTCGACTATATGGGCTGTATGTTTTGGGTCGTTATTCTGATACAGCATAAACTCATCTTTAATATTTAGTTTTTCTGCACTAGTTTTCAAATTCTGACGTAGTATGTAAAGGTAGATGTTTTTATCCATAATGACCTCGATGAAGTGCAGATTGTTACCCCCAGTTGTTAGTTGGGGCGAAACAGAAGCAATGCAAGCTTTAAAATTTGCGTTTTTTGACAACATCCGTTCAATGTCATGTTTAGACTCGTACTATGCTAAATCTGAAGTGAAGAGCAGTATTAGGGAGTAGTAAGATAAGGTAAACAAATATCCGACGTAGGACCATTATTATGTTTGTTTAGTGCTTTAATTAAATGGTAATGTATTTTACAGAGAGAAGATAAGCCAGTCACGTGGTTAATTATCAGGGTCTTGCTTAAAGATCAACTGATTGACATACTTAAAAGTACGTGCATGCTTAGAAGGGGAAATTAAATCCCTTACAATGTAGATAAGTAACGCGGAAATCCTTTTGAAGTGAAAACTGCTCGTTAACTAATGATTGAGTGAAACAATACTGAAAAAGGCTTTTGGAATTTGAATCCAGTTTATTTCTATGCAGTGTTTATATTTACCTAAAGGTATCACTGTATTTATGCTAGCTAGCTGCATCCACAATACTGTATGTATTTTTTTCTTTTCAAGAACTTCCATTACTCCATCTTCGTCTTCGTTCGTTTTTGAGTTGCATGCTATTGTAAATGTCTGCGCACATCTGTCAAACCTAATCTCTAATGCCCCTGGCGAACAAGTGTTCTGGGCATCATTTTTCTTGAGAAGGCGTAATTTTTCTTTTGTCGTGTTTCTGCCACGTTCTCCTTTTCTTACTAAGCTGATTAACTAGTGCACTGCATCAACGCGTTATGGTTTTTTTGAGTTTTATCACCATTCCGATGGGTTTGTTGCGTAACACGGCTGTCTCCGCTATCCGACGAGATCATCTCCAGCTGAAGTTTGTATGGTACGCGATCGTAGATTGCTATATGAATCATTGGGTGTGCCAACCATTGTTGACGAAACTGCACGTATTATGAGGTACTTCTCTTCCAATCCAATTTCAAAAGAAAGATTTTCTGTAATAATTTATCCTGCCTCTGTTCTCTAGTTGAGCGCTCAAAGGAGTTTTATTTTGTTGCTTTTTTTGCTGAAAGGGGTCATCCATAAAGGACGTCGTAGAATTTTCATGATCTTCAGACTTCCCTGTCATATCCGGTCCGGTTTGGAAATACACTTGCACATCGGATCGAGATGCTTAATATACATATAATTGTAACAATAAAACAAGCTAGTTGTTATAGGATGATTTGCCTAAATTTTGAATTGCAACAACGGCAATTTAATTGCAAATTCATAAACAGAAAATCAGTTTGTTTCTGTTTTCAACCACTTTTACCCAGTTTTCAATTAGTTCTTTCCATAAAACTCGAAATTGTAATTGATAATCTGGACGTAGACTTTCTTGCACTGAACTACCAATTCAAAGGATTACGAGCGTCCTCCCCCTTCTGTCCAGCAGTGTCCAGTTTTCAACGATTCCCTCCCCCGGACGTCTTTTATGGATGACCTCAAAAGTTTGTTTTCAAAACAATTGAGTGTACATAGTAAATACGTGTACTCAGTCAGATGGTTTACTGTCAGGAATACACCCGAAACGTCTTTCAAGTTTATAGTCGCTGTCACATCTGGTGTTTTAGTATCTTACGAGGAATGCAGTTTTTAAACTTGCGCCACTGGAGTGTAGCGTCCAGTACTTTTGTTTAATAGTGTCGAATAAGGGAAAAATTAAAGTAGGATGCAGCACTCAATAGGGAAACTCGAACATGTTTGAACAATATTTTAGTGTTTTTGGCAAGGCCTACACCATTTGAAAATAAGAGAATGATGTGCGATGGCAACTGAACATAAATGTGCGGAGGCGAATGCACCGAAGGGATTTGAGCTTAAACGTAGAGCAGGAGAAATGTTATTGAATTGATTGGTAGTTGTGAAAGATGACATCTTTAACGATGACAATAAAAGTCGCGCATGCCCATTGGCGCCAAATGTTAATCTCAACAAAACCCAGGGAACACAGCTTGAAAATAACCGTAACAGGCCGATGAATAAATACTGTAGTTGAAATGCAGTTGAGCGACGCGTATTGCGTGTACGATGATGTCAGAGATTTTTCGTTTTATCTACTTATATGGTCAGTATATGGAAGAAACGTTGGATTTTCTTTTTTTTTAAAAAAAACGCTTTGACAAATCGTTAAGCGAGCTCCGATAACGGCGTTTTCCTCAATAAAGCCCCCGAAGATGGACATCGGAAGTTACGTAACGTTTCATTTCCATTTAATTTGTTTTATTTATTTATAAATAAACGGAGTTGTCAATATATAAAAAAATGATTCGGACAATAGTGGACAACTACTTTACACGGGGAAAATATAATGCGTACATGCGCAAAAAAGGATTTGCGGTAGGATTGAGGCATTTGATTGTTCCATGGGTCAAGATGAAGATAAACTGATGCTTTCCGAATGTTTTTGGTGGAAAATTTTTTTGTGAGAACTGATGACATCTCTTTTACTGTTCTACTGCAATTGCATCCTGGATTTTCACTTTCCTTCTTTGACGCTCGTATTTGCAGGCCTATCTTCGATTTACCCAAATGTACGCGTGTTGCATCATTCGTAAACAAATGTGGCAGAAAGAGAAGGTTGAGCAATTGTGCAATCTGTGTCTTGTTTAGAACCTGCATTGTTTATGGGAATTGTGCAATTCACCGACAAAAATGTATGGATTATTTGCTTTGTTTATGCAAAGCGCTTAACCGTGGCGTTTCAAATTGAGGTCACGTTCCAACCACGTTACGTGACTGGTGAGTTGGATTAGATGTCGCGTACAGTACAGCTTGTGCCAGGACTTGGTGCAAGACATTCTTAAGTTCACTCAGTGGTGTGTACTAGGGATTAACGTAAACCAACAACCACTTTTATGAAGTGACAGTAAAAGACATGGCCAGTGAAAGCTGTATCGCCGACCCCAATAAATATTACACGACCGTCTAACCCTCAATACGTTGGACGTAAGTGAATATCTGAGATGAGTTAGTTGATTGCGTATTCAACTTGGGTGGCTGTTCCTCAGGGAATTGATGATGATGGATGATGGCGCTTGTTCGGTCCCATTCGCTGGATTTTCTTAGGATTTATAATGTCTGAAATTGTCTGGTCTGGCTTATATAACTATGCAGCCAACTTTTGCTTTTATCCATTTTTTTCGTCATCTGACCACTAAACTTAAATCGACTCATTCGGATATTTCAGTCATGCTTGGAAGTGCTGATGGGTTTTCTTCAGTGTAGGCCTACACCGTACATGAAGGTCAATTTCTAAGTCTCAATTTGGATTGGCTTTTCTGAAATAAATTTGTTTGCTCCTGTTCTAACGTTCTGCATAGAATTTGAGTTATAATGTGTAAACCGAAGTCCCCTATAATAATCTCAGAGTCAATCTTTTTTAAAAGATTTTGTAATGCAAGTAACAAAATACGTTCATTGCAAAATGACGCTTTTTTGAAGTACCTCAAAGCACTTGTTGATTACTGACAATTAAGGAAACTTCATGTAGTTATTGAGAATTATGTGAAATCCGCCATATATTGTTCTATTTTTTTGCATCATAGTTAAGAAAATCAGATTGTGAATTAAAGGAATAATTTCTGAGTTATATAACATTAATGGGAAGAAAGATTCAAAACCTAAGGATAATTATTTCGGAATGTTAATATTGTTTTCATTTATTAACCTTCACGATTGGGTTAAATGTTGGTTACTCTCATTGGTGCGCAGTGATTGCAGGAATACATAAGCGGGGGGGCTTCAACCATCGTAAAGTGTATGTCTGATGTCATCTTTGATACTGCTAGTTTTTTCTCTTTGATGAGTCAATCGTCTTATTTTGTAAAAGCTTCGTTTTATCTAGGAGTCCGTTGATGGATCTCCTCCCACCATGAGCAAAGGCATTTCATCAGTTGAAACGTTCATGAAAAAACCTATGTTTCCGTTTGGAATGCCTCTACAACAGATGGATTTCATTTTAAAAAAAGGATAAAGTAAACAAATTCAATTAAGAAACTGCGGAACGGATTAAACTATTTCTTTATATGCGTAACAGGCGAAATTCATTTTTATTCACGGTATTCTGAGTTATTGTCTATGCTATACAGTGTACTTATTTCTCAACAGGAAATTCCCATCTGCAGTGAAAGAAATTCCAACACATTTAATTAAGAGAATGCGAAGTTTCTTGTTTTTTGCATTAATGCATTTCCTCCCAACTTTTTTAGAGATGGACGACTTCAGGAAGGTGACCAAATATTAGCCATTGATGGTCAGCCGCTGGATACAAACATTTCTCATCATCAAGCCATAAGTATACTGCAGCAAGCCCGAGGATTAGTGGAACTTGTCATTGCCAGAGGTGGTATTCCACCAGCAGAGCCGTCACCAACTGCCTCTCTTGATCGATCTCCTTCAGCCGTAAGCGACAGTTCCAAAGCCTCAGATATGGTGGTGAGTTGGTTCTACTTACATTGGCTATTCTGAGATATCTACTTCCATTCTGTTGTAAATTCACTTCTTAATCGAGATTATGTTGCCATGAGAGACACACAGCTGGATGTTTATTTTGCTTAGCTGTTCATTCTTTCATCGTTTACTGATAATATTTTAATCAAATTGTTATACAAAACCATTAATGAATGACTGGAACCATTCTTCTACAGTCCTTTACCTCCTTCGTAATCATATAAAATCCTGTGCTCCCATGAAAAAGGTGAATTTTAATTATAGTTACGAGATTCTGTAGTTTCAGAATCGGCCAGAGTAAATTCTTGATAATGAGAAGCCTTGAGTATGGACATAGACCTTATCACAAACACACATAGAACAAAAATACATTTTAGTTGGAAAATACCATTATTGAAGAAAGTTACCCATTATGCTTATCCTACTAAATAGTGCAGAGAATATAACATTAATAGCTGCTATCTGATAAATATATTTCCTTTCCATTGAAATGCAGTGGCATGTCTTTATCGATCAGTTAATGCCTTGAAATCTTATTCATGTACGTGCATGTTGAAACATAAAATATGGGTTTTGTTAAATGTTGAACATTTAGCACAAACCATATCACAGTATTTGAGATAAACCATTTTTGCTGCTTAAATAACCATGAAAGCTTGAAATTTGGTATAATAAAGGTATGAAAAGTCGCTAAAATACTGCTGGAAGTCATTCCGTCCTTCATTAAAGGAAGAATGAAGCATGGAATGACTTTCAACAGTATTTTAGCGATATTTTAATACAAGTTTACTTTAAAACCATTTCTTCGAATTCATAGCTTCAAATTCAATTTTTAAAAAAAGTATGAAAAGCTCTTTGCGAAAAGATGTCTTTATTATATCCAATTTCAAGCTTTCATTTTATGTCAATGGTTTTATGGTAAATATTGTGATAACGTTTGTTCGCAAATGTGTAAAGTAACGAAAAATGTATTTTTATTAGTGTTTTTGGTAGGAAACTCTGGTCGTAAAGGATGTTCAAAATGAATACCTTCAGGAATTATTTTCTGTAATATTTCAGCTCAATACAGAGTGGGCTCAAGTGGAAGTAATCGACCTTATCAACGATGGTACCGGATTGGGTTTTGGAATTATTGGAGGGCGTAGCACAGGTGTTGTTGTGAAAACCATCTTGCCCGGAGGTGTTGCTGATAAGGTAAAGGCACGAAATCCTTTTAAATTGCTAAGGAAATTTATTGTTAATTATTCCATTTTAACTAACATCAGATATATTTAACGTTCCTTTTTTATAAAATAATTTCATCATCGATACAGGATGGTCGTTTGCAAAGCGGTGATCACATTCTCCAAATTGGCGATGTCAACCTCCGTGGTATGGGCTCTGAGCAAGTGGCTGCTGTACTTCGACAGTCTGGAAGCCATGTCCGCTTGGTTGTGGCACGGCCCTTTGAACCTTCTTCGCCGGATTATCAGATACATAGAGTAGGTTCATTTATTTTTATTGACGATTTGCTGAAAGTGTCATATGACAATATGTATGGTTATATTCAATGATAACAAATAAACACATGGCTAAACATTTGTTTTGCATTTTAGGAAGTTACCAGCAGTGCACCTATTGTTCCCACCCGAATTCTTGGGGATCCCGAAGAACTGGAAAGACAGTTAACTCTGTTAGGAGGCCAAAATGGATTCGTGGATCCCTCCTTGTACACTAATTTGGAGGTTTACGGTCAGCATTTTGTATTCGATCAACCAGCTTCTCCAGCTTCAAATTTAGGTCAAGAAACCGAAGTTGAACTTCATGTAAGTACCATTAGCATATCTCTTGTGAAATCCACGTTTATTATGGGGAATTCTTGCTAAACCAATATCTAATTCTTTTCCCTTGCCCCCTTCTCCTCCTCCACAATAGTATATTTAATGTTCAAGATTTGACCTATTAGTTATTGATATCTTTTTGAATTTCATTTTTCATTATTGTCGCAGATACCACCTGATATTCCACTGCAGGCCAACCTTACATCTGTTGCATTAGTTGATGAGACTGCTGTCAATCAGGAAACGTTTGAAGTGGAACTGACGAAGGGCCAACAAGGTCTTGGCATTACAATTGCTGGTTATGTGTGTGAAAAGGGGTCGGGATCAGGTAACATCATTAAATAAAAATTAACTTCACTTTTGGATGTTCACATTGTTATCTAATTCACCTTAAATATTCTGCAGCTGATGAGATTTCTGGAATTTTTGTCAAAAGTATTACAACCGGTAGTGCTGCACAATTAGATGGTCGAATTGAAGTCAACGATCAGATAATTGAAGTAAGTTATTTTTCAGGATTTAATTCAACTGAGATAAATAGAATAGCTTACACAGGTCTACAAAAAGGAGCAATTTGTATTTGTTTCTGAATAATATTGTCATTTTTAGAATGGGATAGAATCTTGAATACCTTTAGAAATCATTTGAAGATAAATTTATTCTAAAGGCCATTTATGTTCCAAATTTTTAGGTCGATGGAAGGTCATTGCAAGGATATACAAATCATGAAGCAGTGGAAGTTTTGCGCAACACTGGGAAAATTGTCCGACTTTGTCTTGTTAGATATCTACGAGGTCCCAAGTTTGAGCAACTTCAGCAAGCCATTGGTATGGAATTATTTCTATTTGCCATTATCCTTCTAAAGTGAAACTATTATTTTTGTGTGTGGTAACTTTGCTGTTGCTTATTTAAAGCTGCCAGCAATGATCTGACACCACCGGCACAGCCTCCTGCTAATCTACCACCTTTGATTCCTGAGAGAACAGATTCTGCAACAAACGAAATCTTAGAAACGAATAGCCAAAATACTGAAATTAATTTGGAGGAATTAGAGGCACAGATTGATGACCATTATGGTGCGAAACATTTATGCAGCTTACTTCGAAATACATCTTTTGCTCTATCTTCATGTGCTCTAATACTTTTGTCGATTGTTTTTCATGATTCCTTGTCTCTTGATTTCAGATGCTCCAGAAATTGAACCCGGGATGGAATGTGCCATTAAATTAAAGTGGGCGTTGATAATGGGTCCAGAATATACCATAGTTGTAAGTTCATTGTCTATTCATTTGTCAATACTTATTGTTTTTGCGTTTTGTGCTTTTGATTCCATCGTTTGTGGTTTGTTCTCAGGTTGCCCAGTTGGCCAAGTTCACTGAAGGGGAGTTGGGCATTAGTTTAGAAGGAACCGTTGACATCGAAGATGGTCAAGAAGTTCGACCTCACCACTACATTCGTTCGATTCTACCTAATGGACCTGTTGGGGTTAATGCCCGATTACAGGGTGGAGATGAATTATTGGAGGTAAACAATCAGTTTTGTTCAGCTTCTTTTGTGGAACATGTTTTAATATTATTGTGTTTTCAATTCTTTTGTTTTGCAACAAATATGCTTAGTTTTAATTTAAACAAAATGAAAAATTTTAAAAACCAGATTATTGTAAAATCAATATCTTGAGTTAAAGACAGAAATAATAGTTCAATTTGTGAAATTCTTACTTGTCTTATTTTTTAGGTTAATGGCATCAGACTGCTGGGCCTGAATCACGTTGAAGTAGTGAGCATTTTAAAAGATCTTCCTCTTCACGTCCGCATTGTTTGTGCCCGGCGCGCTGATGGCATTCAGCCTTCAGGTCAACAGGACTCCTCTATGAATGCAGTTTCATCGCCTACAATGCACGAAATATCAACGATACCTCGCTCAGGACCTCTGAATGCTGCTGCCGCCCTGAATTATGGAGGATCACTTCAGAATCTAATGCCAATGACAGATCGTCTCTTCAAAGCCAAATCGGATGGCTCTTTAGCTGTGACTCCATCTAGTGCAGCTCTCGAAACTTCGTTTTCCAAGATGAAGTCCCGTTCTCTCGAACCCCTCACTGGCTTGGCTATGTGGTCTAGTGAACCGCAGATCATTGAATTGATTAAAGGAGACAGAGGACTTGGATTCAGCATCTTGGATTATCAGGCAAGTGTTGGCATTTTTATATGAAAATATGAACATGTGGCCATAAATTGCAAGAGAAAAATTGTCACGATCAAATGGTCTAGAATTAAAGTATCAAATTGTTTACAGAATAGCAGGAAATAGTTTTTTGTAGAAAATGTTTAAATGTTGAATAAATGTTAGTGTCATTTCGTTTATTATTGAAATGGCAATTTTGTGGTAAATCGCCGTGATAAGGAAGAACAGCTTCTTCAAAATAACTTATTCAGGTTACATACTGACGTAAATAATTACGAATTGTCATTTAGGATGACCATGTTAGAGGAAAGAGTAAAGAAAATTATTTGAGACCAATTTATGTACTGTACTAAACATGCCACGTGTAGTTTAAGCATACTTTATCCAATGAGAGGAAAGAAAAAAAACAATGTGGGAAAGTGAATCCTTGATTTTAGCCTTATTTGAAGCATTATCACATTAGTTTGTGTTTGTACAAAATTCATGCCAGTCCTTTTTGTGCAAGTGGTGGCTGTTCTCTAGCCTTCAACTTTCTTCTAAAATCGTATTAGAAATACATGTACTTAGAATTTCCATCTTTTAGAAACTGCAGTTATGGCAAATTCAAAATAAAATATATTCCTTGCATCTAAAAATAGCAAATCTTTTCAGGATCCCATGAATCCAAACGAAACGGTGATCGTCATTCGAAGTTTAGTGCCTGGAGGCGTGGCTCAACAAGATGGTCGCCTGATTCCAGGAGATCGCTTGATGTTTGTCAATGATATCAACTTGGAAAACGCCAGCCTTGACCAGGCCGTGCAGGCGCTGAAGGGTGCCTCGAAAGGTGTGGTGCGCATTGGAGTAGCGAAGCCCCTGCCTCTGCCTGACAGTGTACAGAGTAGTGGACAGGTAAGTCCTGACTTGGAACAACCGCCTTCCTTACATTTTGGAGATCGCCAGATTCTTAGCGAAAGTTTTGATGAAACGGACGCCTAGCTTATTCGTTTCAAAAGCCCCTGTTAAGCATGTTCCAGTTTGCAAATTATTCTATTAGATCATTTGAAGTTTGCCTGCTGTGGCCACTAACATCATGTGCTACGTGCAAATTTGTACAGAAGCTAGGTTTATTGCATGCTGTGCTTCCTCCGATGATGTTTTAGTCAAATACCTTCATCAGCGGTATGTGCAATATTAGTTGTTTGTTTAGAAATGTAGGATATTTTAATTTTTGGTTACCCACATCAATTCTGAGAAAGCTTGATTGCTTATATTTTAATTTTTTTCGATTTATGTTCTTTAGAGAATTGTGTTGTTGTCTTGATTTGCAGGCTAAAGATTTAATTCTTTGCATTTAGCATCTTATGCATGAATTCCCACTGGGAACGCTGGTTAAGTGGGTGTAATGTGGAATAAGCTCATAAAATAGTTTTATCGTGACAGCTTCACTGTTGGAGCAACCAGGCGTGTTTATACACACTAAAAATTGCTCAAAATGCATTCCCAAAGATGAAAATAATTACAAAGGTGTTTGGTATACATTTTTGATAGGATATTTATTAACAAATAGCATTGCATAATTTGAAAGTATACAAGAGTATTTCAAAGGCTGGATGAGGAATTCATATGTGGATAGTAATTTTCCGGTGAAAGTGAAATGGTTAAATATATGCTTCTTGTTATTATATTGATGTAAGAATGACTTTGAAAACACCTCGTACCCTTCTATTGTTTTTAGGTATGATAAACCGATAACTAAATGTCTCACGTTATAGGTTCTAATGCTTCATGAATTCAAACCAGAGAATAATTTGCAAAGTGCAGGACATTAAAAAAGCTGTTAGAAATGGCTGAAACCTGCATGGAAAATTTAAAAAAATTATTTCATGTTAATAAGCGCGCAAATGTAATTTAAAAAAACATCGAAACATGGAAGGTGATTTATATTGGAGAAAAATGCCATCCTTGTTAATGCCCGTCCAGATTTTAATACGAAAATGCTTTTTTTGCATGATTTCGAATGTTACGTTGAGAAACTATTAGTTGTTTTTTAGTGTCATTTTGAGATGAATCGTATATTGTTAGTAGTATATCTCTGCTCAATTGCAAAATGCTCCCAATTTTCTGAACGCAACTTATTTTTATCGCATAATTTCTTATCTTAGCACTTGTGATAGTCAAATTAAAATGTTAATCACTAGATTTTCACAATCAATGGGGAATCCTCGCCAAATTTGTTTGCACTCATCTTTAAAAAATATAAATCGCGTGCTTGTTCAAAATATTCCTTGATAATATGCTTCTAACATTCATGGACTTCACCGTGAATACATTAAAGCTGTGCCAAATTGATCAGGTTTACTAAGCTGCGTGAATTTTCAGTTATTTCATTCCTGCATTAAAATACACGAATTTGACTATATTGAAAGAATAACGTTGACACATCTGAAATCTAATATAGCCCTAAATGATATTATGCTAGACAGTTCAGTTCTAGGTTCATCTTGATTGGTCACATGCTAATTATACTTCATTATAACTGTCAGATTTGCAGATCAGCTGATGAAACAAATGACAAGCCATTCTGTGTATTAAGTTTGATTGGGTCTGCTGCAAATATTTTTAATTTGCTCAGATTCGTCCTTGAATTTTTTTGACTGACTGCTTATAAAAAAAATGCATCCTTCCTACAGCTCCGCTATTCACATTAATAACTAAAAAGGATTGTAGTAACTATATGATACTTTTCCTTGTGGAATTCCTCCATTTTTCTTGCATGGCTCCTTATATCTTATCCCTTGTCATAACTGAGCTGCTCAAAATACTAAACCTTGGATGCTTAGGCGATCCATTCGAGTGGACCACGCAGTGCTTTCTTATATAGATCTCAGTGTTTGTTAATCATTTATAAATCAGGCAACGATCAAAAGCAGCTTGTTTTTCGTTTTCTGTTTCTTTCCTCGTCAACCTGTTTTTATTTCTCCTAATTCGCCTCATTCCCTTCCCTGCTGAATCTTGTACTTTTCCTGTTACCTACTTTGTATCCTGACATGAAATGGAATAAATTCTTGGGAATTTACCACCTTAAATTTATTTCCTGCTTTCAGGATTAGCTGCAAATCTTTCCACTTATAAGCATTTGCGTGTTTTCTTTGTTTTTTGATGCCACCCGTTGACTCGTGGTAATGTGCTGTGCTTGCATTAATTGCACACGCGTGTGTATTTTGGGTTTACTTGAGGAAAATTTAGCATTAGGGTTCCTACAACATGATTTTTATCTATTCCTGTTTGGGGTAATTCCAAGTTCAGCATCTCGAATATTTATACGCCGAAAAGTGAATCAACTACGGTGAAATAATTACTATAAACTTGCTGTAAATTGCACTTTTTATGCTCGCATACGTTATGCTTAGACACGTGATTGAAACTAATTTTAATGCATTTTTCACTGTTTTCTTTGGCGTATTTTTGCTACTAGAGCAACGCTGCCCCATCAAAACGTTATTCAAATAACTATTGTATTAGCCATCATAATTTGTTGCAGATTTTGAAATGGCCTGTTTACTTCAATCCTCATAGTTAGAAATCTTAATCTTAAACAAATTCAAACTATCATATTACATGTGTATTGTTTGCTATCAATGTTATAGTATATCGTTTTGAGAAATAGAAAATACTGAGGTTATAGAAAAACTGAGGTTACTAACCAAATAGGTTCTCTCTTCTAGCATAACATTATCCGCCGAATCGCCAACTAGAAACTGATCAATATTTCTTTTAATTAAAGACGATAAACACTTACAGAGAATGCTTTAAGATATGTAAAGATCTTTTTTAAAAGCTCCATTTTATGCCATTTCGTTGTACAAATTTCGCGTGTCTAGTAGTTACGCACTCTGTTACGTAAAAATTGTGATAAAATCTTGGGACGCATTATACATGTACATATTACCAAAGCATAGTAAAGGCGTATATACAAGCAAACATGTACAGCAAATGGTAATGCATTGTGTTACACAATCCTGGTTGTACATGTTTTTCCTATTTGATTTGAACTTATACAAACGTCACATGACGATAAGATCAACATTTTAGATTCAGTGACATTGGTAATCGGTCGCAATTCGAAAATCTAGTATGGAACAGTGGTGTGAAGAAAGTGCCAAACTTTGCAATTTTTAAATTAAATATTACGAAAGGAACGCTGATTAATGTATAAGTATAAAGTCTAGTTCAAGTTGAAGAACAAAAACCGAAATGTCAGGCATTGTGTGGATTACTTTTGTTTCCTCGAGTTTATATTAAAGGTTCGAAGGGGAACTTGTCAAATGTTAAACCAAGAAATAAATTATAAAAAAAAAGGGATTTGACAAGATAGCATATCATTTTAAATTACTTATTACAGTGGTGAAATGAACAAGCGTGCAGTTGTGCAGTATTTTGACTTTCATTTTCTATAGATGCGGTTTCTGTGCAAAGAATTTCCATTTTTTGCGAAATATAAAGCCAGCATATCAGCAAACGCAATTAGGCAGAGAAGGAAAGATTTCCTTGACTCAAAGAATATTTGTTACTCGTTTCATTCATAAATGTGGCATGATATTAGAAATACTTGAACCACACAAATGCCGTTAGGTTTCAATTTGAAGTCTTATGAAATGCTTTAAAATTCAACTATAAGCCACATACTAAATTTTAAATTACTTAAAGTAAATGATATTACCAATGTCCGTTGAAATGTTGAGTTACTAATGTTTTGTGCACCATTCGTTGTCTTCAGCTAGATGTTGTGCAGTTATCTTTAGCTAGCTTCAAATAATTTTTAAATATTAAGCAGCGAGACAGTCTCCCTTCCCTGTGGAGATCACCAATTACATTGGTCATGAATCTGAGGGAATATTTTTATTTCATTCTAAACCTGAGGATTCACAAATGGAGACAGACGCATTGATTTTGTTCATCTTTGTCAGACCAGGTCGCAACGTTTCTTCACCTTTGGTTCTGAAGCGATGATGTCTTAACAGAAGCACAAAAGAGCTGTTCGTTTTATTTGCCAAGTAGCTTGTGCAATTTCTTGTTATTTGCTGTGATGCCGTCGCTGTCGAGATTTAGGACGCTTTTCCAGTCTCTAACTGTTAACGCCGTTTTTAATAACCGCAAGGTTTTCGTGGTTCAGTAACTTAAATAACATCCAACAAAGCCGCGATTGAAACCTGCTTTAATGGCAACCAGTCTCGTGCATACGCACCAACGCTTCCATGTTTTTCGTGTAAAACTACCTTCCATGGCCTTCTGCGAGCTTCTATGGCTGCGGGGGATTTGGGATGTGTGCTATGAAAAACAACAGTGTATTGATTTTGGGTTAACGCCGAAACTCATTTTGCATTCCTATCACATTACCGTCCATCGAACACGCTCCAATCCTGTTGAATATAACTGTATGTCACTCTAACACTGAATAATTGACATCAGTGAGGTGATGTTTACTGCATTACTAGGCTCATTGTTTTGTCTCTTGCATACAGAGGAAGTCTGATAAGAGATGCTATGAATGAAGAAGTGCTCTCGTTCGGAAGGCTGTCTGTCTATCACCACCAGTAGCCAAACAAAGATTATGCATATGAGCATTTATTTTTTGAGATACCGAGCATTGTGGTTTGCTTCTGGGTCAACTAGCCAAATCTGGGAACATGAACAGCACTGGCCTTCAATATTTATTATTCAAATTCAGATGATAACAAGGAGTCCAAAAATACTGCTCGAACTAGCCATTGTTGCTGTTTCTTGATGTTTACTTTGACAGCATCTTCCCAATGGCATTACATCAGCGAAAAGTTCCTGTAAATATTTATTTCTAAAGCGCATATCGAAGAAGCTTTTTTGATTATATGCGTGAACTTGAGCAATCAGGTGATCGATTAATGAAATTTGTACCCACCTCTTCTGGAATAGTACGTCCACGTTGCAAACATGTTCGTATCTTACCTTGCCATTGCCATCTTAAAGATGTAACCGGCACTTAAGAGGATGAATCACTTCTGGGATTTATTTCTCTCTTCCTTCGCAATATCGTTCACTTTTATTTCCGACTTCCGAGGCGTTTCTCTCCAAGCAGTTTTTTTTTAAAAAAAAAGAGGAATGAATGCGCTTTAACTCGGTTCTTCTTGTGCCGAATCCAATTTGGCTTAGCAAAATGCTTCAGTGGTTCTTTTATTGCTCAACAAACAAGCCTTTAGTGCAATGTCGACTTTTTTTCTTTTGTTACTGCTGTTCCATTGATGTTTGTGTGCTGTGACACTCTTTCGATGTTGAGGGCATTTTCTCATTTGCTCTAATATGGACTTAACAGACTGGTTCCTTCGATCTCTTCTGGTTCTTTTTGATACATTTTAATTTTACTTACTGTTTGGTTTGGCACGCAGGCTGTAGTCTTGTCTGGAAATGCCAGTCCATGACGATGTCTTCAGAAAGAAATTCACGCTTTTGAATTATTTCTTTATTAAACATTTGTACACTTTTGTGAAAAGGCCTAGCGGTGCAGATTTAGCTCCTAAGTGGTACTGCAATGTGCGATGCCACTGGTTGGTTGTCTTACATTTTTTATATTGTTTCTTTGCAACATTTCTACAAACTTAGTTGTTTTGTCCACGTTGTTTGTTTTCTTTCCTGAAAAATGGAACGATTGTTATAAGACGAGGTAAACGTACAATAGATAGTTTGTCATTCCATGCACAACGCAAAAAAATGAAACGTTGGAATAAGGATTTTTGGAACATTTTGTTGATTACCTCACCAACGAACGTTTGGCACTTACACCCTTTTAAAATTTCAACTCATCAGTTTAGCCGGCATATGCATGATATGCAGACATTTCGATTCATGCATTTTCGAGAGACAGGTTGTGGCGCCATCTGCTAAATTCGCTGTCAAGCTCCCACTTGAACCACGTCTGCCTGTGTTTAATTCACCATGTAGCGATCAAAGTTGTCACGGCCTGCTTTCAGACTCGCAGGTGGTAATTTCGATTAATGGCTTCGCTTTGATAATTTGTTTTAAAAGGTTCCCGTTTTAATCTCCAGCGGTGGATTGGGGCGCGCGTTAGTTTCTAATGAACTGAGCTTAAACCCTGAGCCTGTTTCCACGACTGCTTTGGATTGATTATGTTTGGTAACGGCTCGGGTGATTACTGCATGTCGCAACAGGGAGTTCAGCTAATTTCCACATCTCTCATTGCATTCGTTGCTCACCCATTGGTTTTCCTCCCACGTCGTGTCAACGAAACGGTTCTTTAGGTTTTGGAAGGGAAACAAGATCGATAATATTTTTCCACCAAACGTAAGTCGATTCGAAAAGTTATCTCATTTGCAACCTTAAGCTTTTTAAAACTAAGGACAATGCAATTCATTGCTGTGGCAGACGTGATTCCCTATTCATCATTTTATTGCAAGTTTAATAGTAGAGCTATCTTCAAGCAAATGTGGGTTTTCCATGACATCTCTTCAATTAATAGATTGGTTGGCTGCACGACATCGTTTGTATAAAAATTATAACAGAGCTATTTTAACTTTGCTTTTTTTCCACGGTATCAATTTCATGCCCTTGTTCTTCGGTGTTAAAAGGGAATACGTTAGATGTGTTCAGTATATTGCTATACAGTATTGATTTTGCATTTCGGAAGCCCTCAAGAGGTGGCTTGCTAAGTCGATATTCAAAACATTTTAAAACCTTTGTTTTCGTTGACAAAAAAACAATTTAGAGCACGAGCATTGCTATCGACGAAATTAATGGTGTGGTAATTGTAGTGGCACTTAAATGTACCATTCAAATTCCAGATTAAACCTGTCATTTGTTCAGTTTAGTTGCACTTGGCTATGACTTTGGAAAATGTCTAGGTTCTTGTTTCGATTTTTTTGTTTTAAATTTAAGCATGAAAAACGGTTACTGCAAATACGTTTTGAAATATTCTGTCGTAAATAGTTATTTTTTTAGAATTCGCTCGCCGGCTTCCCTTTTTCGTGTTTGATTAAAGGGAGTTTACCACACGGGGATTATTTCTGTACCGTACATCATCTGTTTTTCTTTGCTGACATTTGCATTTTCCTTTTCGAAATGCGCATGTGCTCTGAACAACTGGTTGGCAGTTGCGCTGTGGTACTTTTTTGTACGCTGTCTGTGGCAACCGCCAGTTTATCACAATGATTGGCAGATGTCATCCCCACGTTGCTCACTAGTTTATTAGACCATGTTTCCTTTCAAAATTTCGCATAATAAATGTATATTGGCCGGCTTTGGTTTCAATCATTGACAATTCTGATGGAGAAAAATCTTCCGGCACATGTTTTCTTGCAAGCTGTTACTACATAGTGGTTGTCACGAGGTTATTCTATTGATCGCTTCATTAAATTAGATTTATGGTTGAAAATGGAAGTTTACAACAAACTGATTCCTAACGATTTTTTTGTTCTTTGTTTGTTTACATCTTGTATGCTTACGATTTTACTCAAGTAGACTGAGTGGAAATGTCAATTTTAGCTTGCTGGCTTCTAAAGAATACTGATTGGTGTAGTTGGTGTCTTATTCATCTAGCGGTCTTGCCATCTCGTTCGTCCATTTTTTTTACAATAACCGTAAATAGGCCAACGAATTATTGTGCTTGTGTTTGTTTAGATTTATTCCAGTTACATTTATTTTAAGCCCAACCAAAAAGCATACCCACCAAGCAAATAATTAATATTTTTTAAATACTTATTATAATTGCTACAGTTATTTTCCCCAGTGTAAATTGTCGTAATTTTCAAAAATGTTTAGAAATAAACTTACATTATTTATAAATTAAGTACACCTAAAAAAAAATACGCGAACTCCGATAACGGGTCTTTGTCGCAATGCAGGTTGCATTCGGTTTTTAAAATGTATTATTTTTTTTAGAAATGAACGGGACATTTTTAAATTATAAATCATAACTTACGTTCTAGTAGGCTACCAGTTTTACAGCGGGGATAATAAATTGGCTCAGTATAAATGTTTCTAGTGCTGGAAAAACATCTCAATTTTTCACTCTGATGGATACTGAGCGTTTCATGCTAACTTGCCTAGAAAAACTGCCTAGAAATTGTTTTACGGGATCAATTACAAAACAGTTGTAATTTAATTTTTATTTTACTACAAATTTATATTATTACTGAATGGTTTAGCAGTCATTAGTGAAATGTCTTTACATTATCTGCTGTTGCCCAATAGGCTTCCACGCAAATCCCTTGATCCAGTCAATAGAAATGCAATAATAACGATCAATAATAGCATTAATGAGCCGAGAACGCTAAGAATAAGGGTTGGTATAGAAATAAAATGCGGGTAAGAATGAAAGGCGGCTCCAAGGGAATAAGATTGCATGCACCATAATACATCTGCTATTTATTGCCACCTTTTACATCCTTCAAAATATTCATGTATTTGTACTGTCTTTTGGAAATACAATCGTAGTCGCAAATTCTTTTAGCTAAGGGAGATTTAAGCGTTTGTTTTACTCGTCTGAAATTGACTTATCTCGGTGCCGCCCCCTGGATCTGCTTCTGTGAAAGATCATTTCCAAGAAATGTTATTCTACAATATGATATTCTGCTTCTGGCTGCAGTTGCCATTTAGTCTGTTCTGGCAACGTGCATTGTTTCTTAGTGACGGAGACTGCTGCGTAAAATACAAGAATCAAGGCATCACCCCCCCTTTTCATTGGCCATAAAATGCAGCAAATGCACATTACTTTTGAATAACTGCAATATTTGTCAGATTCGGGAATTCATTTCACGTTGAAACGTATGCGTGCGTATCTAGTCCTTCACGCGTGCGGTTCAGTTAGCTGCATTTTTTCGCTGTGAATGCGAACCACATTTGAGTGAGGTTTCGTGTTCGTGGCATGTGATTCCTGCCTTCGATAAACAATTCATGGGCCACGCGTGTCCTTTGTTTAACCGCAATCTCAGGTTTCGTCGCTGAAGATCGTGGCAAGCGTCTTGTTCTCGGTAATGCACTAAACCAACACGAATAATGCAGTCAGGATGGCTGATACTTCAGGAAGTGCTCACGTCCATCCTCGTGGATCCGTATCCTCTCAATTATAATTAAATAACTGCTGTTAGCAAAACTGTTCGCTAATGGAATGAAACGCATCTGCCAGTTTCACCCGAGGACTCTGCTAATGGCTCCAATAACTGAATCCCTTGCCACGCTCGGCTGTTTATGTCCTGTTTTTCCCTGAATATTTTTTTTTCGCCCCCGGTATGAAGGGCAAATGCTTCCGAAAGTCGTTGGTCATTCTTGGGTGGATGAGCGCTTTGAGGTTAGTCAGGCCACGATGCCATCAAGGATCCGCTGTTGTTGCCATAGAAACTATTTCATCAAAACTAGAGGAAATCCATCTACCGACACCTCTGGAAAGCATAAAAACTCGTACTCTTGGCTTATGGAAATTTTGCTTTTGTGGCGCATGTAGTTCCTCTAGTGTTGGAAGGCTAGCGTCTTTATTACCCTCTTCGATCCTAAGAAATCGTCAGTTGCGTGCTGATTTGTGCTTGCTGTTTATCGGTCATGTACATTTAATGACATTTTTAGGTATTATTTGTGGTAGCGGGCATCATACTAGGAATAATGGAGCCTTTTCATAACCACGTTTTGTCGCCATTTTCTAGTATGGAATTTCACCAGTTCAGTGGTTAAGAACGGGCGAAACGTAGGCCAAAACCTGTAATTCGTGAACTGGTCAGTGTATGTGCGCAAGCAATTCAAATGTTTCATGGAATGTAGTTGAGTGTTTCGAAATCTTCGTGTTGGGTCCATATTAAGGGTTTTATTCCATTATAACTTATGATGGAGTTAATAAAATTGAATGCAAAGTGTAATATTTGTGGCAAGTGTAACACCCTAGTTTATATCAATATTTAATCTAAAATCCTTATTAAAATCGAAATTAGAATTCTTAATTTTTTTTTAAATTTGCGCAATATATTTGGAGTCCAAGTCAGCACATTTAGAAGTTGGAAAATAATGGGTTAGTACCATGCTACTTTTCTACGTAACCGATTAATTTATCGTAAAATATTTTATCCTTTAAAACGTGCTCAAATTAATGAAATTGGCGAGTAAAACGTCTTTTTAAAATTAAACTTAGTTTTTATGATTTCGCCAATTCATCGGGGATAAAGTAGAGAATAGCGGAAATGCATGCATGTCCATGAATTTGCTCTAAAATATATACGATGGAAGTGAGGGGGAAGGGAATGATCGCAGATTTCAAGGACCTGTTCTAAGGGTCTTCAAACTCCTGCAAAAATCAATGTAACCCAAATCCTATATTTTAAAAAAATTGGGTGTTTCGCCCCATCTGAATCACTGCACAGTTGCCGGAAATGCGTCATTAATTATGCTGATACATGTAATGTACCTTCAATTGTTATTCGTTCTCAGTGCCTAACAAAAGCGCACCTCCATGCGCCATCTTGTTGTAGCTAACTGTTTCGCACAAATCATGATAAGAGGCTCTGGGGGTTTGAAAAGGTGTCTTGAGAGTGGAAATGAATAGAATCGTTTCTGTTGGTAAATTCATGGCTCTCAGACGTAATGCTGTAACTAGTCTAATACATTATGAAACATTGTTTGCACGGTGGGCGTTATAGGTCTTCGTGCAGATTGCTCTCTCACTTCTAAAACAAGACATCGTTCATGTATGAATAATGTAAAGATATATGATGCCCATAAATCAAACATCGCGTGCTTGGTATACCTCAAATCGGCTACATTATTTGGATTTGATTGGGTCCTGGCTTTGACTGAACGATACTAAATCGAAAAACAATCTACAATAAAGTTTTACCGGGCATAAATAATAATGGCCTTTCTATAATTTGAAAACTGTTGGCACTTTTCTATTTCAATGGCTCCTTCTGCTTTACAGGAACGCAATTAAATAAGACGTTTTTCTCTCCCGCTCTCTCTCTCTTTGCTTGGTCTAATACTAATATTAAAAACAGTAGTACGAAGATTCGGCTAATTAAGCTTAAGTTAACGCTAATGTGATTAGTTTACAAATTTAATATATGCCTATGTTAAATTATTTTGTACAGTGAATTAGAATCGTACTCCTAAACAATCAAAATTCTAATAGCAATTCAGGGAGCGTATAGTTTTTTAAAAAAAATTTAATTGTGCGTTGCTAATCCGTTATCCAATTAGTAACCCAGTTGGTAACATAAACATCGAAGGTTTTGCAATATTATACATGCAACTGTTATTGATTAAGCATGAAATTACTCTGCTCCGAACGATTGAATCGCACTTGAAACCAATCTGAAGGCGAAAGTACATTCATTGAGGATCTATCATGACGAATATCTGCAACCATCTTCGAAAAGAACTTAAGAACTTTAGAGGGCTACCCCAGTGTTCCTCATTCGGCAGAATTTGTTGAAAAAGAAAATACGTTTGTAACAAGCTCTTCCTCTGCAAATACTCCACCCCTCTTCAAGTACTCTTTTATTGATTCCACAATCCTTTGATCATGTAGGAACCGGGGTCGCCTTCATTTACATCTTAATGATGTTTCTGGGATGCTGTGGCGCCTAATACTGCTTTTCTTCTACTCGCTTTCAATTGACGATTGCTGATTGCTGGCAAAATTGGCTCGGTTATTGGCTATTCCTCTGATGAAGGCCGTGAGAGGTCTCCTCATGAGAGTTGGCTAGTCCGAGATTCTTTATGCAGCGTTGAGAGAGACTACTGCAGCATTTTCTTTTCCACTTTACCCCGTATTTCTATGTGTAAAGTGGTTTCTGGAAATTCGGATAGTATGGCGCACAGCATGGCGCCAGCGATGTGAAATAAAGGGAAGTTTTACTTCAATGGGTTTCTCTTATACAGAACTGGTCTTTATAGCCTGGAGTTGTTTTTTATGCATATTTCTTTGTTCAAGTTCTTTTCCTCCTTAGGGAAATTTGTGATGTCCCTCAAGTTGAGTGGGCTAACATTTAACAATGTTTATGTGTATGCGAGGAAAGCACGATGAAACATGAAATGAATATACTGTACATTAACCGGGCACAGTCATATCGAAGAGAAATGAATTAGAATGAAATGTGTATTTTTGTTATTTTCGGGCTTGTTTTCTTGTGAATTGTTTTAGAATACAAAATTATGATCGAAATGACCGATTTTCCCCTCCGTTTTAATTGATATACCACTTAGCTATAGAGCAAGAAGATCAAATAACGGATGTGACAACACTTTGACGTTACGTTAAACTAATATGACCGATTGCTTGGGTCAGGTTAGCTTTGCTTTGGTTAGGTCTGGTTAGGTTTGCGTGATATGTTGCACTTTGCTCTCTAGTGACGTGGAATCGTTTTGATTCATGTTGGGAAAGGTTTAGCATTTAGAAGCTTGTGTGCATTTGCGTGGTAGATATCACGAAAACAATTATACATGACATATGATATTTGCCTGAACGTCTAAGAGCTCAAGAGTTTAGCAAATATTTGTTATATTAGCCCCGTATTACAGAACTACTTTAGACAACGATGTGCATTAATCGATGCATTAAAGATTCTTTGCTCAACTCTGATGTGCATCTCCCAGGGACGCTGCCATGTTTAGCTTTCAAACGGTTGCAGCCGTGCTTGAAAATGACTATAATATAGCAGTTGAAAGAACTTAACTATGCAATGGATTTCTTGCAATTTGGTGTTAAGGGCATTGCTTTCTTTTAAGCACAGCTGGAATCTTGGCAGATGGTCAGACCAAGCACTGCACTGTCCCAATCCAACCATTTATCTTGCTACTAGGTAAATTTTTGATGTGATGTCATCAAGTTTTTTTTTTCTGTTTCTTAGGACTACCGAGAAGACTCTTGGGATGGGAAGTATTCGTCAGATAGAGGACGTACCCACTCCCTACCCAGCGCTACTCACACTTCGGCATTACCTCGGACTCTTCAGCATCAGCCTGCATCTTTGCCGCTCACAGGATCCCAGGTAAGAACCACTAGCGAAAATCTTCAAATGCCAGAATCATAGTTTCGGCCGCCTGATGACTGGGGCCATTCATGTCACCTGAAAAGAAATTGTTGCGTTAAAACCGGAAGTGGCATTATTCGGTGATGATGGTTTTGTTTTGATGAGTTTTTGTCCACTAAGGTTGGGAATGTCACCTTCCTACCACTCATATTTTTCTGACAGCGGGGGTGCATGGGTTGAATTAAACTGATGTTTCCTGGTTTATCAATACCAAGGATAACCTATTGATCGACAACGTAAAATCAATTTGAATAGTATCACTCGCTGGATTTGCAGTTCATTTTCACCCATGTTTACTGATGCGCATTTCTTATTTGAAGATTGCCAAACCATAACTTACCAAGCGCCAAAAAAATCAACTTTTCAGGAGGGGGAAAATGTAATCTGATTTCGTTCAAACAAGTACACCTCGTTTAACAAAAACGGAAACTTGGTGAAACAATTGTTTTGTTTTTCGAAATTCTCCCATAACCTTGCTTCCTCACAGTATAGCAGATGGGCAGTGTCTCCTACAATCTGGAAAAAAAAACGTATTTTGGGGGTCCGGAACTTACGACCTTATGGCTTGGCAGCCTTCATTTCTATTCCACACAAAAATTGTCCCAACAATTTGCTCGTTACTAGCTTCGCAAAGTTATGGCATTGCGAAAAATTACTTTATGATCATTTGTAACAGCGAACTGCTTCAGGGGCTCAGGATTAATCCGGCAACCACGGAAGGAAACCAAAGCGAACTGGCAGGAGAGATTTCCGACCAGTAAGAGGAGAGCTTTAGCTCAATTTCCTATTAATAAATGCGAATGTTGCGAGGACCAATAGCATTTTCAGGTGGGGTGGCACGAGTTGGTGCAGTTTGAAATGCCGTAAATTATTCGCGCTCTATGGGTTTTGGAATTGCATCGCGAGCGCAGATTTGAGGGGATCTATTCGCACGTTGGTCCTCTCTCTCTCTCTCCATGCATTCTTGGGTGCATTTCACTTGTCAGATGAAGGGACGTACTTGAGGCGTGGGGGGCTTGGCTTTATGACCATAATCCATATTGTGGGATCAAGCTGCGCTCCCAAAAATCGCATTTAAATTGCTGTTTTTCGAAATTTGTCTTCGAACGCCGACGGCCTGAAGAAGATTCCAATGACTCGAAGGTGCCGTCTTTCATCGCTGTTGATGATAATCTCCCTTTCTGATGTTTTCAGCGCAACTTTTAATGCATATAGAGAAGCAGCGCAGCCGAAGCGTGTCTTTTCGCGCCGGAATATCTGCCTTATTATCTGAATATGCTTTCAAATAAGGAAAGATTAAAAACCTTGGAAAACTGGTACCAGCTCCGCATCACTCTCGTGAATGTAATCTATGGCAAAGATGCCATTCTGTGAGCTCTGGATTTCGGTGCATGCCATTTTTTAATTGGTTGCGCCTACGTGTAACGGATTACTCGAAACTGAATTTCGTTGAAAAATTCAGGTTAGATAGTTTTCGGTGGTTGGTGAATGTAAAGTTGGATGATTCAGGAACTGACTTGGAGAACAAGAGAACGGTAATGAGGGAGATTGATTTGTGACAGTAATGTTGGGTTTCTAATTTTGTTTTTCAGCAGCATATTTGCCTTGTGCTCGAGGTGTCTACTGGTCATTAGCCATTCAGTTACATGTAGTATTGAGATCAGTAATTTCGATGTTGCCAGATAAAACACTCTTGTTCTTATTGTGTTGACAACTGTTTGCAACCATTAACCAATGTGATGCAATAACACGTGATTAAGTCATTAAGTGTTTTGTTCATTGAAAGTCATTAAATTAACACACGGATAATTGTAAATATATGTGCATTTAGTGCAAAACATTTTTACATTGGTTAATAACTGAAATCAGGCGATCGAATTTTGAACTTTAGTTTGTTTTACAATTATGAAAAACAGATTCTTTGTTTCCAATCAATTGTAAGTAACTTCAGGCTCTAATAACGAAGCAGTAAAACGTATGTTATTTTTGAGTTCTATGATGCGGTTAAATGCAGAAATATATGCATCGATTTTTTTAAAAACAAATAGCCTATGTGCAATGCTTTAAATTGTTAATAGCGTCAATCGACTTGCCTCGCAAAGCTAAATGAAATTCCAATATTTGAAAGACGAGTTGAGAGGAAACGTTTTTTGAATTTGTTACCACTTAGAGCCATCCATAAACTATCAAATATAAAAATGAGTAAAGCCTATTCCATTTTTCATTCTATAGTTTATTTTATCAATAAATCAACTCGTGAACAATGTTTTGAAACCCCTAACGTTAAGATTGATCGAAATTGCATGGATATCGTTCTTGGATTACGCTGTCAAGAATGCATCCATGATACCCAAATAATGGTCGATCGTGAGGTCTTCAGCTACAATACAGTCGGGTTACTGTACGTGTCAAGCGATGGTGGGGGTGAATCCGTAAGTGTCTGTGAGACGTATTAAAGCCTAAAGAAGTCCATGTTGATCAATATTCACTGGTTGTGTAAGCCCCTAGAGGTTCAAGAAGCAGGGCAAATAAATACATTGAGCCCTTTCACCCTTAGCAACTACAAGTTGTACACGCAATGAAAAAAATAAGGCTAAGTCTCGATCTATTTTCGCTGATTAAAACTTGTTCGTGGGGATTTTCTTTCATCAGTCCAACTGAGCGTTACGATCGATTTTGGTCCAAATAGTTCGGTAAAAGTGCCGCCTTTGAAAATCTTATTTTTAAATTATTTTTTTTCACTCGCAGTTTAAGCTTCTAAGTCCCTCGGGCCACCACGATCCCCTGCCCCTTCATCAGACATTTTCAATTTGGGTCTCCATTTTATCATTTCTGCTGGCGTTGGACGTTTTCCGATAAAAGAAACTGCGCTTGTCAAGGCATCTTCGAAGATACCTTGTCCTTAGGATAAACCTCTCGAAAGCTAATATCCAGCCGCCACTCTTTGGCTAAATGGTGAGCTTTTCAGTTCCAGAATGAACCATTAGTCCTCGCTCGATGGAGACTTTGATACTTGAGACAGATCTCAGACTCGATTGGCACGTTTAAGAAGCTATAGGAGCGATTAAATGGCTGCAACACGCTTGGCGTTGGATCAACTTTCACTTTATTGCGGACTCATAAAAGTGGCCGGAGCATACGGAAGTGCCCGCCAGAAGCCCCTCAACTGACAATTAACTGAGTGCTGACCAAACTTAAGAGCGAACTAGTCAAATGAACAGAACTAGTCCTTTCAAACTATGTCTAGAACTTCAAACTAATGGGTATTTACGAATTCGTCCTAGCTTAAGCCATTGGAAATTAAATTTAACAATGGTGTTCGTGACCACTCAGTGTCTGCATGTCATTAAAGTCTTGAAAATTCGTGAAATTGGCATTGGTTATTTGTTATTAAGTTTAGTCATAAAGACTGAGTTAAACGGATGCCCACCTATTAGCTTCAAAAACTCGTTATAAATTCTAAATTTATTTTCTCCAGCGTCGTCAACTAGTCAAGGTATGTTTATAATTCCAAAATGCCCCGTGTAGTAATTAAAAATGTAATTAATACACGGAGGTCGCGTAATCTTTTAAACATACGTGAGATTTAGAATGTTTAAAAAAAGCGTATTTGCCTTGTAGGACCAATGTGGGATGGAGAACAATGGTTCATTTATTATACCATGCATGCCACAATGAGTCTTAATGATGCTTTTGGATTGAGGAAGGGGATGTGGGGGGGATGGGGGAGAAATGAACCTTATTAACATTATCATTCCATGAAATGAATGATCCGTTGGTTTTGTTAGTCGAGGCTTTGTCATTAGAAAATTGTTTTTGCCTAACAAAGTCCTTTCGTTTCTTTTTACCGCCGGCTGCTGCGTTTGAACGAGTTCATTTTTGTTGGATGAAAATTGCTTCATTCCTTGCGTAATTGAATGGCGAAGATGAAAAACAGCTCAGCAAAAGCCGGGCGAGTTAATTTCCCAGCAAATTAATGAGTTTCACGATGAATGTGGATAGTCGATGATTATACGGTAACAAAAATGGTTTTTATTGCTCCTAGACGTTGAGTCGCATCCATTTCGGATGACTTAAGTGCCTCTACGTTTCGTCTTACGAGCTTGCCTTGGCGAAAACTTCTTGCGCATCTCTGGCAAGGTTTCTGACTTCCGCTTTATCGCTTTTCAAAGTACCTTTTTAATGGACTTTTTTGATTAATTCTTTGCGATATTCGGCTCTGGTGCCGACAGCGATATGGAAATTCCAGGAGCTTTCTGAGGATTATGCTTAAGTGGCAAAAAACGCAATTATTTTGTTAAGAAATCGTTAAAGCATTTTTCGTTACTGATAATCAAATGATCCGCAGAAAACACTGTTCGCAGTTAAATCGTGAGAACGTTTGAAATGAGCGTGTGATGGACGTCATTGGGAATATGTACATTTTGGCTGACTGGATTGGAACGGAAACATTTCCCTAATTTTATAGACTGGATTGGAAACATTCACATTTCTCTATTTGTATTGACTGGATTTAAACCACGTTTTTTGGTTTTTGTTCGATAAAAATGTGTACAGTTTTCATAGGCATGGTGGCATTCTGCACTCGGATTAATTTTCATTTTAATGCTGTGGTGGCAAAAAAAAGGCTTTCCACATCCCTCTCTCCCCCCCTTCCACGCTCCTTGCCCCATAGCTGCTTGAGCTAAATCTTTAAGTTGCTAGCTTGCATTCGTGATCCATACTTGGATTTCCTTGTTTAGATCTTAGGCCGGATGCGTGTGTAACCCAGGAAAATTAGCTCTCATTATTGGCTTTTTTACGAGCTCGCAATTTTATAATCGCCTCGCTCGATGCTGCTAACTACCTAAGAAATTAGATAATCTGGATAGGACAAGTTCTTTTTATATGCGTCGTAGAAAAGATTCAGAATACGCTAATTATTTTTTCAGGCTTTTGATGGCCTATAATATTCTTTTTTTAAGCAAGAGTGACATCAATGTTTCGGGAATTGCTTTTGCAAATTAAAGGCTCGCCACGCTTTTGCCTAATTATAATAAATAAAACAGGGCTAATGGCAACTCGTCGTACTTAATAAGTTGCTTTACCTACAGCCTGTTAAGCCTGTTATAGGGTTTAGGAGACCATGGCAGATTAGTTTTCACCGCTTCATTGCCACGCAATTTTACTGACAATCGCCTGAGAATCGAGTTTTTAAAGAGTTTTTGGCTAATTAATGCATTGTTCGTTTTGCTTCGCTTCCTAGACTTTTTCATTGAAATCGTAGAATTAGCCATTGTTGCTCCCAGACATGAAAATTTGAAGTCATCAGGAAAAGTATGGCAATTAAAAATAGTAGATGGAACTGCTAACATGCTTAGCGCGCTAATTAAATTCTTGCGAGCGTAATCGTTTTTGGGATTGACAACATTATAATAAAATGTGACGTCTTGAGAGTAAAGGTCGTTTAAAAATAATTGCAATGTGCGAAAAGTGACGGCATAAAATTTCATTAATAAGTTTTTTCGTTGTGATGCTATTTAGCATCATGAGGTCATAAGTATACTTGTGGATGTCTGCTAGTCAGTACTGAAATGATAGAGTTATGACATGCGCTTTCAAAATTAAGCATCAAATGTAATCTCCATCCAGTATCTCTTTTAAAACCTAGTAATTTACGGTTAGGTTTGTTCAGCTTTGAGGCCATATTTGTCATGTTTTAATGTACGTCATGGTTGCTCACCTCTAGGGGAAAAACCGCTTTGAAACTTATCTTTAGAGTGGGATGGCAAAAAGTTGAAACAAGCTCCTAATGGATGTACCGACTCTCTTGTGTGCAAATACAATGTATAACTATTTTTTTTTTAAATTGTTATGCATGTGTTGAGGAATGGTTAATTTAATTGTTATCATTGGTAATCAAATGTACTATACTTTTTTGACGTTCAGATTTGTTTAGTTTTTTATAATGTCGTCAAGTTTATTACAAAAACTGAAAACGGTGCATCCAATACGTCCAATATCTGAAAATCTTCATGGAAGATGTGCCAAAATCGAACGTCAGTTGTTATAAATCCCTCTATGCTTAAGGATTCCGTCGCTATCAGTCACAGTAGATGAGTTTTGGTAGGTTCCGATTGCCAATGTCAGCTTAAGTTGTCACCAGCATTGGCTCATGGAAATGGGGTTGGGTTGCCACGCTTTCAACTGACAAAGGGCACTTGTGGTGTATCCAACGACTGAACTGCCAGTAGTTAAATGGCCAAACCGGATTGCCCAAGTAATCCTCTTTGCCCATTTCAAACCGAATCAAACTAATCCCCCATCAGCCTCCGCGGATTAATATGGTGACGTCATAGCCCGGGTTTCTTCGGTTTTAATAGGCTCAACTATTGTTGTGTCACATGTCCTGCTTCTGAAATACGTGTTGTTGGCACCAGGCTTGGCAACGTGAGCATCTGTCAGCGTGTCCCCACCTCACGTGAGCCAGATCTTGTCGAATTTCAAATTGAAAAATATAATAAGAGAAACCTAAGATAATCCTGCCAATAAGAGAGCCCGGGCTAATTTGATTTCGATCGGTTCAACGGATGCAGCTCACTTGAGGTAGCATGGGTTCTAACGAAATGAAGTCCGTTCACTGTAGAGTACCATTTCCTGATTTCCACTATTATACGGCTGTGCTGTGACGCTGGATTTTCAACACCAGGGGCCCTTCTGGGAGAAACAATTTCACGCTTATCGCTTTTACGGGAGGTATTTCCATCAATCGACGTTGACATATCCACTCGGGATACACGACACTTGGCTCTGGGCCTTCATCTTGAAGAGAATTTTCATGCCCAGGTAGTTAGTTGACAGTTTTCGTGATCTAATTTCGGGGCAATGAGTTCGTGTTAATTATCACCACAGAACTTTGAGCTTTCGAAAAAAAAATTCTAATTTTGTTTTTCATTTTCTATTTCATAATTTTCAAATGCAATGTACATGTACTGGAATTTAATATAGGTTTAGATATGCTTCGCCATGAAAACATTTTAAGAAAAATCCACGATGCATTGCTGCAAAAACGTGTACTATATGCACATTCACGGGCATTCAAATTTGATCTCACTTCATCCGTCTGTTGGCAGACCAGATTTGCC
>JAQIXS010001469.1:0-29875 GCA_034700785.1 Rossiulus vilnensis | reverse complement strand
AGTTCCTGTTCAATTATGTAGCACTATTTATCAATATTGTTAAGTACACCATATTAATGCTTCACATTGAATATAAATGGATGTCAGATAGTCCGTTTAAAACTAGAATATACTGAGTCAAAACCAATCAGAGATATTGAGCTTATAGATGAAGCCTTCCTGCATAAAGAAAACCAATCGATGCTCAATAGATATTAAAAACACTGTACAGGAAAGAGTAATCGCAAAACATGATATTTCGTTCCATTGGTCCATTTGAATTCCCAGTTTATTCTAGTTTCAAACGGATAATCTAACTATATAAATTGCTAACTGTTCTGTTCGATTTACATGTTTATTACGAAAAAAAAATTACGAAAAATATTGCTTCCAGTAGGTCATTATGACGAATTTTCCTCCCAAAAACTTCTTCAGTGAAAATCGAAAAAAACCTATAATGCATAAAACCCAATGTTTTGATATTTGTTAAGTTTCAATTGCTTGCGGTAGGGATCCTATCAATAATCCTTTTGTACCGTTTGTTGACATAAGTATCATTTTTTTTCTTGAAAGCCATCATCACTATTTGTTTAATGTGAAAGCCTCATCTCAAAAATATTGATTCTGATGAGATTGAGTTTGCTTTGGATGGTGAAGGAGATCCGATGGGCCTAATGCACTTTAGTCCCCTCCCCCCCCATACATGAGTCAGAGGTGGTGAAATTTCTAAAAAAAAATTATTTGTGCTGCATTACACATCGTCTGGTTCTGATATAATCGTAAAATAATCGTAAGGCCAGTTATTTCGTAAAGTTCGCTAAAAACATTGAATGATCACAAAGGTTAAGAAATGTGCTATTTTTATCTAGATTTTCTGATTAAATTTCGATCACCAGTTATGATTTTACTTTATATTTCATGTGTTTATCTTACAGTACGTGAAAACGTGAAACGTGAAAAGCCAGAGTGGTGAATTGTAAACGTTTTACATATTTGTTTAGACTTTCCAGCTGTTTAAAAATAAATGTATAAATGTAAGCACAGGAATTTGCTTTCGTACAAAACGCATTTAGTATACGTTTAGAGTGGTACATTGCATTTTATTTATCAAATAAACATATGCGGTGGGAAAATCTATTTATTACCACTGTGGTATGCAGTTAAATATTTGCAAGCATATTTAATAAATAACTGGAATTGTCTTCTGCATTATGAATGAAAATGAAATAAATTCATATTGGAGAAGACAATTCAAGTTATTTATGAAATATGCTTGCAAATATTTAACTGCATACCACAGTGGTAATACATAGATAAGTTCCAGATTTTTACACTACGTATGTTAAATAAAACGTAATGTACGACACTGAACGTATACTAAATGCGTTTAAAATCTAAAAATCCCAAAGAGTATATTAACGTGAGTTTGCAAATTTATAAAATTACAAACATCAAAAACAAATTAAAGACACCTGCTTTAATTAGTGGTTTTATCTCCATCTTATCTCCATATTTGTTATGTTGACATGATTTGGCAGTCTTTACACTGAAAAACACGTACGTAATTTTTTGAAAACACACCACCCAAACCACCAATGAAATAGCACTTCAGAAATCAAAATCTATTTATCTTTGTTGGAAAAAAATAGTTCTACCCTTATATAAATTTAAGTGGTTTTATTGGTGGCGCTTTTCTTGCAAATTGGCTTAAGTTCTTTTTATCCAATGATTACAGTGGGCTTTTCATCAAAGGTTTTAAAAGTTGTTTCCCGCAAACATCCCCCCCCCTTCCAACACTATCACCTTGTTAAACATTGGGCTACATAGTTGTGTGCCTTAAGCCTAATAGTTTTTTCTCCTTCCTTTTCCACAATCGATGACTTCCTTTGCTCTGAATTTGTCTTATTTGATGCACTTTATTTTTTCAAATTTGTCACCAATTGAGAAAAACCGCAGCAAATCAAAGATTTATTTCTCCTCGGGAAACAATAAGAAAGGAAAGAAGCGCCAACTATTGTCTTAAATCAGGCATAATATCAGGGCTTAAGGAGAACTTATTTCAAATCATGTTTTTTGCCCGTGGGACTCTTCAGGCGCATCAAAACAATTTGTTTTTCGACGAATTTCGTGTGTACACATTCAGCATAAGAGCGAAAATGCATGTAAAAATGTGCGAGGCGATGAAATTCAGACTAAAGTTATTTGTCAACGATGCTTTATTCAATTCAGGCACCAGTATGAGGAAGGAAGAAATAAATCTTTAAAATCACTTACTTTGGTTTAACGTGCGGAGGACACGTAAACGTTGCATTAACATCATTTTGTTAATTATTTTCTCATAAACATTTTTTTATCATGTGTCTTAAGGATGACCAGAAAGCATGCCCACCATGCAAAAATATTGCTCATACATTTTTTTGCTTCAAATACTTACTATAATTGCTCGATTTATTTTACCCTATGTGGAATTATTCGTCCACTAGGGTTTCAGCTTTGGTTTATAATTTCAAAATGCTCCGTTTATTTAAAAACAAAAATAAATTGGGAAAAACCGCCGAAAAAAAATCGGTGGTTGTCATGCAGTTAAGCCCCGTTTTAGGAGATCGCGTAACAAGTTTTTCTTTCAAATTTCTAGCTTTTTGTATAAAAACACCGGACATTTTGAAATTGTAAAACAAAGAAAAAATGTGCGAGTAATATTTTAGCATGGTGGGAATGCTTTCGGTTCATCCTTAAAGGGCATGTGACATTTTAATTTTTTTAGCATCTCCTCCTAAGCGCCTATCCCCCTTGTGGAACGATAGATATACATAGATATCGGTACCAATATACTACTATGTAGGGATATTAGCAGTCCCTATACGTAGTAATATCACTGTTTGACTATCATAGATTTGACTAACCATACTGATGTCAGTACCCACATGATGTTGGGATAGTTCAAAATATATACATGTAGGATGACATGTGACAAAACAATCTAAAATATTCATTAATAAACTAGAAATGCCATGAATTATCATGACGAATAATACCATGAAGACTTTTAGTATATAAACGAATATATCTGAAATTATATTGTACAATGTTTTAAAGTATTATTACAAGTATTATAGCTATTATATACTATGTATTCTTGATAACGGCTAAACATACATGTGTATTTCAAAATAGATTGCATGCAATATAATTTCAGACGTTTTGCATGATATACGAAAAAGTCCTAATTAACGATATTTCTGGTTTATTTCTAGTGTATTAACGGGAATATGAGTGGAATATTTTGTCCCATTTCATCTTATAAATTCTGAAATATATTCCGTCATCATGTGGTAGTCTAAAAATCGCTATTTATAGTGATATCAGTATAGAATCATACTTCTTTCAATACCTTAAAAGTTTTTCAAAAGCGTAAGCTTCTTTGTTTGCAACAATTAAATGTATGTGTATCAGTAGAATCTCAAGATTAGAACGAAATTGTATAGTGACATCTGGCAAAATTGAACTTTCCTTGATAGCGGATTTAATCTTATTGACCTTAGCTTCTTACGCTTTTGAAGAGATGTTTATTTTAAATGTATGGTTTCGCTAAGCCCTGAATATGAATTCTCTAATGACATTTCTGAAAGCAATCAAAGATTATGGACAGTGCAGTAAACTACGCACTTGATAACCACATGAAACTGAAGAATATATTAAAAAGAAAAGATTGAAGTAACATCATTTGCTGGATGAAGAATATTGAAGGATATCTTTGCTATAAATCGATTAAACCAAAGCCAAAACTTGAAATTTTTATAATCAAGTTGAATAAAGTTAGAGTTTTCGATAAAACGCATGAAGGGAATTGCTCAGGAAATCGTAAATATGAAAGGATGGTGAAATTTATTTCAAGCAAAAAATGAAAAAGCTGGATGCAGACATGACAGACAAATTTAGCTTATAAATTTGTTTTTTAGCCATGAAACGTTGACGTGCTGTACGCATTATGTAAACATGTTTAGGGCATGCATGAGATAAACATCATATATTGTATGAAATCAATCGTCTTTCATGTTTTCTATTTCCTTAATTTGAGTTTAGGGCTCTTTTCAACATGCGTGGACAAAGATAGCGCAATCTCGAAAACTGCAGAATTGGAGAAAAGAAAAAGCAAGAAATAGATTGATATTTGTATCAATTTATTTTGTTTATTCATGCACGAAATACGTTTATAGTAATGCAAGTATGGAAAACTGCTTTCGTGGCAGGGCTTTTATTGCCTTATGCTGTTTAGCTTTTTTTTACTGATATCCGTTTCCACCTTATTAAAATGCATTGCTATTGAATAAAATATTTAGTTTACACACAACAAGAAATCGCATTTGTCAAAGCACACACAGCCTGGTGATCATGCTAAATTCATTAGATGATGGCTTGAGGCCAAATTACCATCTCTCGATGTTTTATTGCGGATGAATTTCTCGAGTTTTGTAACCATAAATAGACGTCCAAGCTCATGGTCATTTGCCATCTTGCAATAAGCTTGGATTTTGGTTTATGCTTGAACGTAAATTGTAGGTACAGACTTAAGTTTTTAAACATCCAGTTATATAATAGTTTGGTTACATGAAGGCAGCCAAACCATAACTTACTAAAAGCCTAAAGATCAACTTTTCAGTCGAGGGCAAAATATCGGATTACTTCGTGAAAAATGTACGTTAATTACGTTAAAAAACCCCAATAAGTTCAGACGTTGACCATCATTGACGTTTAATTACGGAAACAGAAAAGACAACGTAGTGAAACATTTTCATTTTTGTGGGGCTAAATTTGTTTAAAACGTCGTATTTGCCATATGTCAATATCCATTCCTCTATTGTGACGACTAGGTTTAAAAAAAACAGCTTCTGAAACATGTTCCCATGGGCCTAAGTTGTTGAATCAAGAGGCCAGACTTGCAGCTAGAGCAAAAGTCAATGGTTTTAGAGCAACCTGATTAGGGTGTTATACCACTGTACACTGGTGATCTAGATAGGAACTTGTGTCACTCTAGCTAGAGTTTATAGTGCTGTTAAAGCGCTCTATATTGTGGACACCTCTAGAGTCCTCCTAGGGCGCTCTACCTAGGGCAACTCTAGCAGAAACAAATTACATTGTATCCGTACAATTGGTGTTCAAATGTTTTTGTGCACTTTCAATTCAATCAAATAATAGTTGGGTATTGACTACTATAGCCTGATCAAAACTAGTATTGACTGGGGATTTATTCGGTCCAATAGAAACAAAGAGCATGTTTTGCTATTATTCTTTCCTGTCCCTATCTCATTTTTCCATCCACTGGGCATTGTGTGTCTTTCTCTATGCTGGAAGGCATAATCTATAAGAGGTTAATCGCCGATTGGTTTTGCCTTTGTATATTCTAGTTTTGAACATACTATAGGAACTGATGTTTCGCATTAGCATTTCATTGTTGGTTGCACATACAGCCTTCACTGTACGAGGTGTAGGGCTGTACAAATTGCCTCCTCAACACTATGGTCTGTGCCAAACAAGAGTATCTTGAGCCTTAACCTATGAGAAATTTCTCGGGTCATACTCCGCTTACAGATCATGCCTTCTCTCATAAAGCCACGCCCACCGACGGGAAATTAGTCATGGTACAGGAAAGGTTAATCGCACAACAGGCTCTTTCTATTGGTCCGTTTGAATTCCCGAAATACTCTCGTTTAAACAATAGCATAGCAGTTGAGGGATGGCTCCTACAACGTTTTAGCGTATTTTGAGATGGATAGGGCACTTACGACCTTGTGGTTTGGTACCTTTTTATCTACATGTGGATAAAGGCTGCCACCGAATAGTTTATAGACTACAATGCGTGGGTCTGACGCAAACATTACGGTTCGAAAAGGAAGTCTTTGACTGTTCATAAAACTTTGAGCACTGTAATTACCTAATGGAACGGATTTAAATAGATCCCAGCAATTTTATTCCCGACATGGAAATTGGATTTCTTAATTGTGTCACGAATACATGAGCGAGCTTCGTGTATCAATTAAAGCGGCTTTCTTTTGCATCTTCACCCCTTATTTTCCGTTTTCCAAAAAAAAAAAAAAAAATGCCGCAAATGACGATCCTAATGCGTCGAAACTAAAGACGGGTTAGCAAAACCACAAAAGCAGCTTTTCAATGTCTACGCAAATTTTCGTGTTTTTTTTTTCTTCACAGTTTTCTTTTGTTAGTCGCTCAACCGTTGTCATTTCAACAAAAAGCTAGTGGTCCTTGGGATTACTCCTAGTTCACTGTTAAGGATGACGCAGAAAGCATGCACACCGTGCAAAAATATTACTCCCACATTTTTTGCATCAAATACTTATTATAATTGTTCAGTTTATTTTTCCCAACGTAGAATTGGGCACCCACTAGGGCTTCAGCTTCACGTTATAATTTTAAACTTCCCGTTTATTTATAATAAAAAAATTAGAAATTTGAAGAAGAAAAAAACGCCGAAAATATTCGGAGGTTGCCATGCAGGAAAGCCCCGTTTTAGGAAGTCCCGGAACGTTTGTTTTTTCAAATTTCGAAATTTTTTTATAAATAAACGGGACATTTTGAAATTATAAATTAAAGCTGGAACCCTAGTGAATGACTAATTCTACGATGGTGAAATTAAATTAAACAATTATAATAAGTATTTGAAAAAAAGTTGGACATGCTTTTGGCTAAATTATCGTTATCTTAAACTACTTATTGCTATTTGAAGTTTGAAGGTTTTTTTGAGAAACTGGACCACATACAAGTTTTAAAAAATAAAACAAATTATGAAAAGCATTATCATTGCAACTATTTTAATCTAAGAACAAACAGTAACAGGGGTAAAATTATGCAAATGTCCCAAAAATGCATATGTTTGCTTTGCTTTTAACGCTTTTGTCCCGAGAAATTGTTGAAGAATTTTTGTCAAATTAGTTGCATTTTTAAGAGCTTTAAATATTTCACAAAACGAGTAATTCCGATTTTCAATTATATTTCACTTACTAAACAAAATACATATTTAATATTTTTAGGTGGTCCAGTTTCTCTACTGGCAAGTTTAGTTAATTTGTTCATTATAATGTCAATATTCGATTGGCATCGTGTTCAATGTTGACTTCATGTTATGTGAAAATGTGTTGTTTCAAATTGAAATTTGATGTCATTTAGTGTAGAAATATGACGTTATTAATCCTTTTATGTCCATGTTACTCACAACAATTTTAAACAATTTCGTTTATAAATTACCAATATTGTAACATAAGGTTTGACACAAAATAGCTTTTAATTAAAATAACTTGTGAATTGAATTTGAAATTCACATTTGAAAGATCTTTAAATATTTCACAAAACCAGTTATTGTGATCTTTAATTCAATATCTGATACTGATCTCTTACTATCTCTCACCTTTGATTATTTTTTACCTTTATTTAAGTTCAGTTAATTTGTTCGTTATATCGTCAATATTTGACTGATATACAGTGTATGCATCGTGTTCAAAGATGATCAATGTGTTCTTTGATATTAAAATTTGACATAGTTTCGAAAAATTTTGTAAGGTTTGACGTAAAATAGCGTTTATTCGAATAACTTGTCAATTCAATATCTATTTCTGGTGTTTAATTACTTGCCTTTCGGTATCGCATACGCTTGATTTCGAATTACTCGAAGGAGGACAACAACATGCAGTAGTTAAGTGGGTACTACAGTAAAGCAAATAATAAAATAACCATTTAGTGTCAATATTTTTTGCCATAAAAATGTGGTCTCTGTTCTAAAATTTCCCAACAGTCTTTCCCCCTTTTGGATGCCGTTTGATTTATAGCTTTTCTCGTCCTTGCGATTCACTTCGATCTCCGAATTTCAGTTGAAGTGGCTTTCAAACAACTTCCTTCGCCACCTGAATTTAATGTCGAGGAAAATAAGTCACGAAATCCGCCGCAAAAATTGACGTCAGGGGGCGTGGCTAGATGGCCCTTACTCTAAGACGCCTTTGAACTTTCTTTTTATTCCTTTAAAAATCAGTTTTTGCTGCAATTTTTTGAATTGAATGTAATAGGAGATCAGGAGACCGGAAGCCCAATTTCGGGGGATATGGTCAAATGTCAGCGCCAGAAAGATAGTCGCCGTCTGCTCGACTCCTCCGCCGAAGATTTACTGCAAATGAACGAAAAGTAAATCGAAAATAAACGAGGAAAATTTTATCTTAAGAGCTTCAGGTCCTCATACGCATAAAATAGGGCAGGGAATTACAAATGGGGCAATTTGGTGCAGACAAACTCTTCGGTCGTTTTTATCTTGGACAAAGTTCAATTGGGGCTGGGCTTTTATTTCGTCGTTTCCAATGGGAATTACATGCTGCTTTAACCACGGAAATTTCTGTTGTCCCTTTTTATGGCCTTTGATACAACCGTGGCGCATGAAATACTACGTTTTCGTGCTCTTACGGCATACTGTGCTGCGCACTTCTTAGTTCGACCGGTTCTGGTAATTTAAATATTTAAATTTCGCCCTGGGTAACTGCATGCAGTGGATGAATCCCTGGCTCCCAGTTGCCACAATATCTCATGTAATTCATTGCGTATCTATAGTAGTTGAAATATGTAACGTCTGCATGATTGGATACGAATATCTAAGCCATTATTGATTTCATTTTGGTGCATATGCTGCACTTTTAACCTCAACATGCTGCCCCTGAATTTAATGCGTTGTTTCACTGCAATACATTTCTGCAATCAATGATTGCCGTCAGTTTAAAAATATTTTGATAAGTTGTAATTTTAATAATAATAATAATAATAATTCAATAATTTATTTTATTTGAATGCAAATGCAGCACCTTGCTATTTCGCCCCCTCTTCTCCCTATTTTGTCACCTTAATATGAAAATCCTGCTCCTGAAAAATACAATAATCTTTTACTGCATCTCATTTATGTAATCTTTGATTGATTTTAATTGAAAATATTTTTAAGAGTATTTTTAATTTATTTTGAATATTTTAACCGCTTTAGCGATGCCATTTTGTGTAATTTAAATATTGTTTATAGTTAGCTACAATTTATGGTAATGTTTTCTTTATAAAAGTCTCGCAAACACTTGACTTTATTTGCGTGTGTTGTCGTTTGAAAAGTTTTAACTTTACATGATTTTTATACACATTTTTAGTCCATAATTGATTTAAGTTTAATGCATAAGCAACGCCGTACGTATAGCGTAACCATTTTTGAGTTTCAATGTGAAAGTGCTGCCCCTGAAATATTTGCTATTGTTTTTATGAAATGCATAGCTGCCATCAGTGATTGCTTTCCATTGCAAATATCTGTCAAACGTTTTCATTTTAATTATTTTAACCGCTTGTCAAACAAAAACGTTTAAAAAACAATTGATTTTTTTATCAAAACGTCCAAACCACTTCGTTGTCATTATCGAGACATTATATTTTTTTTAACATAGGAGAGTAATCTTTGACATTCTCCTGACATTTCATAACTAACTTTTGCATTTAAACTTATGTTGAACTTATATTGGTTAAAATAAAGAACTTTTCTGGAAGATTCCCGGTTTAATTGACAAATGTGAAGCAGCAATTAGTTTTGAAGCAATTTTAATGCTCTTAAAAAATTACGTTCAGTTGATAAGGTGCTTGTAGTTCAGCATCAAGCTTCTTAATAATGTCATCTTTAAATTCACTTTTCACTTTTCACCTTTTCCCGTTATTTCATTCGCAAAACTGTAGCAATTAAAAACCTCAAATTCGGCCTCTGGGGAAATAAATTCGGATCCGGAAGCCACCGGATAGCTTGATATCAGCGGGTTTAGCCTTGGCTTCCCAGAAAGGCCTCCTTATAATTCGTAATTAAGTTCTCCGTGTGCGATGCATAAATTATATTTTTCGCCTTTCATTTCGAGACGTGCTGTTTTCCCAGAATGCGTGCCGAAATTTCGTTACGATATTAATGCGGATCCCAGGGGGCGCTGTCACTTCCGTCGTCTCGAAAGGGGGTACAAAAAAATAAAAAATAAAACCCGTCCAAAATGGCGCCTTCTAACTTAAATAACGGCTATTTTGGCAAAACAAATTAAAGGCAAATATCGTGCGTGAGGCGTTGATGGAATATCCCGCGTATAATTTCGTCTTGATTAAATCGCAGCGTGTTTTCGAGCGCAGCTATAATCATATTCCCTGGTCGTGTGTTAGCCTATTTATTAGGACGCCCCCGGCAGAGAAATACCCCGAATGGACACTGTGTGCAGCCCACTCTAATTATACACCGAGATTTAGAGAGAAAAAAAAATGAGAGTAGATTGGTTGCGATTTGGGAGAACCACCTTGCGTCGTCTGCGGAATAATTAACACTGGCTTGGCTTTAATGAACGAACCAGTCCTTAAGGCGCTTAATTGGGCGCAATTAACAGGTGGGCTCTCGGCAATTGGACCACTCAGACGATTTAAACCGCCATTCTGCCTCACCCTCCTGGAGTCCTCCGGAAGTGAACCAGTGGAGTTGTCTGTCCCTTCTTAAATCACGTTGCTACCAATCTTGCTTGTCGCAAAATGCAACTTGAAAATGTAACCTTCGTATAGAAACTGAATTCCCTTTGCACAACAAGACATAAGTACGTCTGAGACAAGTATGGCATGTCGAATGAAACAAGAGTTAAGGATAACACATTTCGACCTCCAAATACTTATTATGGTTATTAAATTCATTTTCCTCAATGTATAATTGGTCTTCCACTAGGGTTTTTGTCTGGTTTATAATTTCAAAATGCCCCCGTTTATTAAAAACAAAAAGTTTTACAAAATTAGGGGGGGAAATCGTTACATGACCGCCTAAACCGGGGCTTCCCTGCTTGACAACCTCTGGCGGTTTTTTTCGAATTTCTTAATTATTTTTTTTTTATAAATAAACGGGGAGTTTTGAAATTATTATAAGAATCTGAAACTAGTAAAAGATAAATTCTACGTTGGGAAAAATAAATTGGATGCTTTTTATTTAAAAACTATTATCTGTATTAGTCTGTATTTAATAGAAATATTAATTGAGCAGTTTTGTTCCAAAATGTTCTAAAACTGTTCAACGAAGTATCACAATTTGTTCAAAATGAATGGCACGTTTGGCAATTTGACTTGGGCGAATCGACCGTTGAATAAAATTCGTAAAACTATTACCACTTAAGGTCGCTTGCACCATTGTAGGTTAAATGAAAAGCAGATAACCTTAGGTTAATTGCAATAAAACCCTATTAACACTTGGAGAAAACCTGCTGTAGCTAAGAATTCTGGGAAAATTGCATTATACATGTATTACAAACCTAGGTTAACCCTGCTTGTTAGCAGTGTAAAGGTTAACCTGCTGTGGTGCAACACGTTTCTTCAATTATCTTGAGGTATCCCTTGGGTTCTGTTTAACTTCTCGTTGGTGCAACCGGCCCTTAGTGTTCCTAAAAGCTGTCACTATTTCAGGCTGTGAAAATTTTCACTTTATGCTACATGTATACGTCATTTCTGGAGATTACATTTCTAGAGATCTGATTCATTGTCTTGAAAATTCAACTGTACACGGATATTTTTTTACCCTTTTCGGTGAAAAATCACTTTTGCAATTTGCAATTTTTGCAATCTCCAGCTCAAGTTTTTTTTATTCGCCTTTGAGAATTGCGTTCTCGAAGGTCCAAAGTGTCCAACCTACAAACGTGCTTTGAGGTGATTAAAAAATTTAAAAAAAATTCATTAATTTTAATTTGGACCTGTCGAGCTTGAGCCGGGGTCACCTCGATCTAAAACGTGGTGCTTTTCAATCCCCAAAAGAGACTTTTGCGTCGATGATTGCACCAACTTTAATGCATGCATGAACGGCAAACGTTATTAGCGAAAATTTATTCCCGTTCACGCACCTCCACATTACTCGACGTATAATTAGATGAGAAATAGGACACCGTCATGAAATTATAATGAACTACAACGCGTACAATCCAGACGTGTTTGTAAATGAAAGCGAGTTTTGAAAACCGCAACTATTTCACTGATAACAAGGTGGATGTCGCTGCCATTCGTCGTCCTCTTTTAAATCTCACCAATTATCCCCCCCCCTCCTCCTCCGACTGGTCCTCCGTTTTAAGGATCATGCAAGGACCATACAAATGTTTTGCTTGAAAAACGTGTTATAATTGCTCGATTTATTTTTCCTAATGTTGAATTTTTTCGTCCACTAGTGTTCCAGCTGTAGGTTATAAATTCATAACGCCCCCTTTTATTTATAATAAAAAATTAAGAAATTTGAAAAAATAGTCATGCGAGGGAAAATCCTTGTTTTCCGTAACTTTTTTTTGCTCAAATTTCTAAATTTCTTTGTATAAATAAACAAGGGCATTTTAAAATTGTAAACCAAAGCTGGAACCCTAGTGGACGACAAATACTTATTACATGTATATAATTATGATAATTACTTACCTTATTTTTAGAAATGTAGAATTGGTCGTCCACTAGGGTTTTAACTCTGGTTTATAATTTCAAAATGCCCCGTTCATTTATACAAAAAGTTTGAAATTTGAAAAACAACAGTTAGTCGACCTCCGAAAGGGGATTTTCCTCCCCATGACTGTTTTTCCCCCAAATTTTTTAGTATCTTGTATAAATAAACGGAGGCATTTATAAATTATTAACCAAAGCTGGAACCCTAGTGGACGACCAATTCTACATTGGTAAAAATAAATTGAGCAATTATTATAAGTATTTCAAGTAAAAAATGTGCGAGTAATATTTTTGCATGGTGGGCATGCTTTTAGCTCATCCTTAATTTCAAACTATAGTCAGCTTCATTAGCCATTATGCTCGCTCTCTATTGGCTTAAAAACAATGGCATTGTTTCAGAAAAAAAACCGTGTCTTAAGACGCTTATTTGCGTCCGTGTCAGTCAGGGAAATTGCGTTATAAGCCGAATGGCATTATGAGCGAATGAGCAAATCTCAAAAGCAATATATTTTTAGACATCTTTACATTTTGCCAAACTTGTTTATTGCGTCCTTAAATCCCTCCAATTGCTCGATTCACTTCGTGGCACGGTTCGTGAGCAATTTTCGACGAGCTTGCGTGACGTTTCGCCGATCCCCAGCTGAATTTGGGATGAATAGTTTTTGATCCGAGCCGGAAATTTCGCTATTAAAAAGACACCAATACTTTCCTGATAAATGAATTTCATCACGCTGCCACCTGGCATAATTTACAAACCTCCCCCACCCTCCCCCGAACTCGGTTAATCGGGGTTGAATCGAACGTTGTTCACCGAAACACCCGAGCCTTGGAAGACGAGTGAAGGGGTGCCAAACCGTAACTTACCAAACGCCACAGCTGTTCGGGGGAGGCAAACAACTTTACAGTTTTGTTCAAAATGTGAATAGACGTTATCTGACGTCGTTCAAAATTTTATCTATCGCTGCTTTTAGTTTGGCTGTTAACGAAATTCGTAAACGATTTACGACGATCTAGTTTTCCACTAATCTAGGAAAAACCTAAAATCTGTAATCGTCAGGGAAATACAGGAGCAACCTCTGGAAAAAGTGAAGGAAAATTCAATTTTCTAACAAAAGTCAGAACATTTTCATTAAGATGAAATGTCAACCTTAAATTGCCGTATTCTCAACTGTGATAGGGAATTATCCCTATTTACCATAACACATTCAATTGGATAGTTTCGTGAAAAATACAGAAATCTGATTTCATTAAAACGACAATGAAGGCATACGTTACACTGCTATGACGTTTAATCACGAAAACAGAAATGAGAACGTTGTGAAAAAATTGTTTTTGTCGAAATTTTACCAAACTGTCATATGGGTCACATGTAAGGCACCACAGATAAACGGTCAAAACATCCTTTTCTTAGGAATAACAGTTTCTAACACCCTGTATTTGCACTGACTTGAACATACATTATGTGAAACCTGAAAAACCTAAGCTGATTTTGATTTAAAACACATTTTTTAACGCAAGAAAAAAAACACTTTACAATCATTGAAAAAAAACTGCTTTGCTGAAAAATATTATCGATGTTAACAAAAAGAGGATGTGTTAGTTTATAACACGGATGACTTAAGTGCAGTCTAGACGTAAAATAAATGTATCACTTTAAAAAACCCGATAAATTTCAACCTTGCCTGTCTGTAGCCTAAACTAGATTAATACGTCAGACGCATCAAATTTAGCTTAGTAAAGTTTTTCCACATTTTTCATATTTTTTTGCACACTTTTATGAGGCAAAATACTCGAAACATTCTCTGAATATTTGATAAACAAACGTTTCCTCACTTGACTTATTTTAACCGTCAAATAATTATTTTATAATAACGAAATAAGAGATGAACTACGTGCGCCTTCTGTATTAATGTAATGGTATTTGCAATATTTATAATGTACATGCTGAGAATAATCATATTTTTTGTATAAAAACATGCAGATGAAATTCTATAGGCAATGGTTTGTTTTTTTTGCTCTGCAGTTTTTCCGCTAAATTTCAAGCTGAATGTTATAGAAGGGCGCAATTAATCAACTGTTTTCTTGTTTGTTATTCACTGCACATATCAGCTAGATTTCTTTCGATAATAAACTTTCTTCAATTTAAAAAAGACGGTGGCAAAAAGTGAAATTTTCAAAGCAATACTCTGGATAGAAGTCTAGGTCGTCTATGATGGCATAGAAAGCTGTTACCTAATGGCTTACTTAATCGTGTTTGTTTAAATAAAGAAAGAACCGATATATTTTTTTTAAAAAAATATACTTAGATTTATGAGATGCATTTGCATATCATACGTGGACTGCGAAATTGAACTTCACTTGTTAGGCATTTAAGCAGTCATGGAATTTGACATTTTGGAAAAAACAATGGTGCATAGGTTTTCTTTAAAATAAATGTACATTAATGCATGTAATTTTTTTTCTCAAAAACATACTCTATCATCAAATTAATACATTTTGAAAATAATGTAAATTTATAAAGGCCATGAATTTAAACATTAATTAAGTCATAACTATCTGGATTAGACAATAAATTTAGAATGCTTTCTAGTCCACATAATTTAAAATACTAATAAGTTTCAGATAACCCTTTTGTCCAGATTTTTTGTTTAATGAAATTATTTTAACATTTATCCAAAATACTTTTTATCATATTTTGAAAATTAACAGTTAGGGAATAAGGGGATAAGAAGCTTACGTACTCAATAAAATGCATATTTTTTGTATTTGATATCACTTTCACAATATTAATTTTTAGTCTTATGTTCAGTTAATATTTTATGAATGAAACGTTTGTACAAAAACTGTGTGCAAAAACTCAAAATATTCACTGAGTGCTAAGCTAATTTGTGGTGTACGTTAAAATATTTTATTAATTAGGCGTTTTATAGTAAATCAATATATTATTTGAAAAACGTTTAATTGTTGGTGCATGTTAAAGTATGAATAAAATGTTTGTGCAAATTTTTCGTTAAAAAATTATTTTTGAAATGTGTTGTCTTTCATGTGTAAACTGTATTTATGCCTGTATCAGTATTTACATCAAAAGTATATTGTAACAAATTATGAAAATATGATAAAAACCAATAATACCACACTTACATTTTTGAGTGGAAAATAAAATGCACTGAAAAACGTGACTAATTTTTTGTGCTAGAATTGCATTCGCATTTCTTTAAATAAGTCCCTGTTGCATAATGAAGAAAGCTTATTCATTTAAAAAAAAGCATTTTGTTGCAAAAATGTTTACGAGGCTCGTGTTTGCTGCATATCTTGCAGGCCCTGCCTTTTAGGCGTTTTTTTCTGATGAATTTCTTATTTAAGGCATCCCAGCCTAGCATTTCTTCGTAAAATGGGGAAAAAAGTAAAAGCGATGTTATTAAAACAGCTCGAGGTTGAAAAAACCCGTCTGAAATGCAGCTTGAATTCCAGATGAAATAAACAATGGCCTTACAACGTTATGCTTTCCTCGGTTGAACAATGAAAAAGAGATTGTAACGAAAAACTATCTAAGCTTAGCAGCAGCACAAAAGAAAAGAATAAATAAAAATGTTTGAAGATAACTAAAGGGATCTGTAATTGAAAATAATATCCTTCAGCAATGGAAAATGTTTTTTGTTTGTTAAAGTGATCATTAGAAACGCTATGAAACTTAAGGTTTTGGGAAGTTATTATATTTCAATTAAAATAATGTTGTTCAACTTATTTAATTTCAAAACGTTTTCCGTTTTAAGACGGCATTATTGAAAAATGTATGATATTTTCATTAAAAGGATCAAATTTGTAAAATGTGTTTACGATGAGAAATTATAAAAATGTATTTGGTAAATTGTAAAAATATACTTAATGGATATCTTTTATTGTCAATTTATTGTTATATTTAACAAAATTATATCTTATGCATGTTTATGTAAAAATAGATGCATTTATATTAAACGTAATGTAATTAGTGAAAATTGCATGTTCTGTGAACCACATCTCCATTTACATTATTTAATAATGCGCATTTTTTGGGATTTAAAAAAATATTTATTTATAATTAAAAGTAGATTTCACACATTTTAGAATAACGGGTGATAATTTTTTTTTCTTAAATGTTTTAATAAGTTTTAGAATAATATAAATCATTCAATAGAACTACCGTATTTGAAAATATTCTCATAATTTAATTCTTTGTTTCGCAATAAATGAAAACTCTAGTGGTCGTTGTCAGATTTCATTAAGAACAATGACAAATAATGCTGATGAATTGCATTTCATGATTTGCCGTAATTAATGATGGAAAGGTGTTTATTTAGTTAGCTGCAATAAATTACGATGGGCTGATTCTTAGGTAAGTCAAAAGCTGCCCATTAATCACGGGTTGACTTTGATATTCAAAATGAATGGTCTAATAAAATTAATTTAAATTTCCAAATTGCGTACGGTATGTCCGTAAATCAACTCCGTCCTTGTAGGGATAAATCTGCTGAAACTTATTAATTGTTGTTACACATCTTAACTTTCTCTTTGCTGAACCTTTTTTTAATTTTCTGTGAAGTTAAAGCTAAAAAGATTGTTGGAAGGAAACTTCTGTACTTTATAGAACAACAATTGAAAACATTTGAAGCTGGACACAAAAAAGCAGCAAACGGGCTTCAAATTGGAAAAAATCACCTTTTTCTTTCAAAGACCAAGTCACGTTCAACTGACCAAAAAAAGAGATGTGTTTTTAAGGGTTGAGCTGCTGTTGGCCATTGTGAAATCCTAAACTAGGTTCAGACCAATCAATATCGTACAAGAACCTGCACGTCGATGGATTTCCTCCAAACATTGCTAGACAAAAGCTTCCAAGGCTGTGATGCTAGTGTCCCCAGGAGACCTTTGCACTCATGTCCACTACACGGGCTTCTCTGTTAAAACATGTCAGTGTGTTACATGCGACAAGAATCTATTAATACTAGACAACAATTTGTCGGCCTTTGTAGGATTAAAAATAATTATTTTTTGGCAAGGCGTATTGAACTCAGTGAATGAAAGCTTCCGTCTTGTTGAAATTGAAAAGGTTCGTTTTAAGGTGATTTTCAAATATATGTGCTAAGTTTTGAGCTTTTTCAACATGTAAATTAAAATCTGTTAAGTTGACCAACTTGCTATGTAACCACCTACGTTTGTCGACCGATTTTTTATGGTCTCTTGAAAAAACCTAAGGAGCCGTATGCTTCTAATATTAATTTGTTTTCATATGTTCATCGCCTGCCTACATTGATCATTGACCACTTTTTCAACATGTACAGTAAAACTTGTCAAGTTGACCAACTTGCGTTTGTTGACCGATGTTTCATGGTCTGGTGTAAAAGCCTACGGAGCCGTATGCTTCTAATGTTAATTTGTTTCCATATGTTGATCGCCTGCCTACATTGACCATTGACCACTTTCACAAAATGTACAGTAAAACCTGTCTAGTTGACCAACTTGCTGTGTAACCACCTACATTTGTCGACCGATGTTTTATGGTCTGTTGTAAAAGCCTACGGAGCCGTATGCTTCTAATGTTAATTTGTTTCCATATGTTGACCGCTTGCTTACATTGACCATTAACCACTTATTAGGGTTTCGTCATAATATAGCAACACAGATTTTTTGTGCATGAATACGCGTTAGTCAGGGAAGTGTGCGTTTTGGCAAATTCCTCTCAAAAGTGCACATGAGTAACCATTATAAGTGGTGAATTGTTTAAAGAGTTTTGAAAACGGTATTTATGGAATGTACGTTCTCTGCTGTAACTGCGAATAAATTGTTATATTGCACCGTATGACTGGTGCTTTCTTAATTTCATTATGTAAGTGACACTGAACGAAGTTTGCAATACAATTTCCGGAAACCACAAAATTAATATTGATCGTGAAAATTAGTCTTCTGCGTGTACACGCGATTTTATCATGGCATTAGCAAATGCAATTTTGAAAGACCTTAATCGTAATCACATCAGAATCTTAAATAACTTGATAGATGCATGTATGTGTAGTTTTTTAATGAAAGCTGGGGATGATAATTTACTTTGTCATATGTATGTGAAAAATGTTTATACATTGACCACCTGATTTACGTTGATCAATTGTTTTGGGTTAATATTGTCTGTTTAAACTAAATAAGCAATCTAAAATTAGTCACCCATATTGATTTTAAAGGTTTTTCAAAGATACTCCACGACACCACCCATTCCACTTTCTCTTTCATGCTTACTGTCTTCACCATCCCTTACTTACTTAACCTTTACTATCTCAAGACTATTTCTTTGAGGGCAGATTTCTATTCCCTTGCATTTCGTTTCACTCATGATCGTTTTGTTGCCATTTGGTGTTCACGTTCTCCCAGAACCATTCTCCTGTAGCACACGTTTGTTGGCCTTTAGGCCTTCAAAACTCAATCAACCACATTTTCTTGTCTTGTTCCCAACCTACCTTCCCCATTCTCCCAACGAACAGGGTTGCGCTTTTGGTAACGCTTAGCGCCAGCCATTTGGGGAGCCCTGGGTTCGACACCAGGTTCAGACGTGCTTGCTTTGCTTCCGGGCTAGTGCTTGGTCGATTACCCCAGAAATTGACCATGACCTCGTTCATGCCCTTCTCTATTTAATTCTCACTGTCTCCTCTTCCATAGGCCTAAGGTCTTTTGGGTTGTTCAGTGACTTTACCAAACACTTTCTTACCGTCATTTTCCTTGCCTCCAGATTCTTTGAAATCAAATAATTTGCTTGTGTGCTTAGGTCGTTGCATGTTGAGTGGAGGTATTGGGAAATATCACACAATTCAGACAATGCCAGAATCAAAAATACATTTGTTTGAGCTCATGATTACAGTGGAACCTGTCCATAACAGCAACTGATGCCCTAAATGATCAATGCAATATGAAATGGTGTTTCAGTGGCCCATCCAGGGCCTGCTTTGAGGGGGGAAATGCATCAACTTCATTTTTGTGATTCCTTGTGGATGCCATAGGGGAAAAGTTTGAAAAATTGACTTACAAATGCGGTGTTTTAGCCTGCGATTTTATACAAAAACTTTCTGAGAACGACGAAGGCGACAATTTTGCAAATTTGGGTTTGAAATGCGTGATTTTAGCCTCAACATTTTACAAATATTTGCCATTATTCAAAGATACGTTGTAGGCAAAACATTTTGAAAAACTGGATTTGGAAATAATATTAAAATAAGTAATAATAGTAAAATGGTAAAATAAAGCAAGACACTTTCGTTTACCTAGTTTGAAATCATGGGCTGCTTTTTGGTGTCTGGGCAGGGGGGTCCGTTTCCCCTCACCCCTTGGGTACACCACTCGGTGTTTTAAGTATAAATATTGAATGAAAATATTTAAAGTATGTGATTAAGAATAACTTCATCAGGAAATTTGTAAATGAGTAATTACATTTTTTTTCATTTGGAGAGCAGTTGTTCAATATTAGGTATAATTTTTGCGATCCTAAACATGTCCACAGCAAGGATTCGTTAATTCCTGTACACAGTATCTCAAACGCATCCATCTTCCCTTAGTTATCTTTGTTACGAAATTGTGATGAGGATGATGCCATCAGGGGAAAGGGTCAATTGAAAACCAAGGTGATCACATGTCGGGGACGAACTGGTCGAGTGGAGTATGCTGTTTATTTCGGACGATAGTGGACTATAGGGTGTAGGGCAGGGGTACAAAAATGCTCTTCATGATGGACGTCCATCGTCGTATAATGGCGATACCTGGTCTACACACCTGGATTCAATGGTATTTTCGTCTCCACCGCATATCGATTCACGTCTTTTCTGCATTTCCGCCCACGGGCTCCTGATCCGCCATGGGCTAATATTGATTTTTAAGCTTATAAATTCCGTCCTAAAACCCATTTGCTGTTTGTCATTCCGCGTGTCACATCCTACTTTTTTTTCTCATCCTATTTTACCTTCCGTTTTTTTTCTTTTTTTCTTGCCTCTATCATTTGTTTTTCTCGCCGGTTTTGTGTTTTCATTGGAGTCATTTTTGGCACGTCCCACCGGAGCCTCCGTAATAAGTTGCCCCTCTTAAGCCCGAGTATAAGCCGCGCCCATACGTCAGTCGAGAAAGCAATCTTGTTTCCTGTGTCCCAATGCACTGGCCATTCAACAAAGGGTCTCCCAGGAATTACTTCAGTCTCTCCAGCATTTTTTTTCTACTTTCCTTCTTGCTTTTGCCAACCGATTCTGATCAAAATGGAGGGCCGGTGTCTCGGGCGAACGGAGTGAGAGCAATTACGCCGCTTGCTACAACTTCATTGTCCGTCTTGACCACCCTGCGAGGTGCTCCACATGACACTTAGCAGCGCCACGTGTTCAAAACGATAAACCCCGATAAATGGCGTCAAATTATTCCGTGCACCCCTCCCCCCCCACCAGTAAGCCCCATCGATTAACGCCCTTAGCTGAACTAAGGGCATGGAATGTAGTTATTTTATGGTATCCAAAAGAAGGCTATGTCTTCTTCCGATTAAACTGTCCCTCCATCCACCTTAAGGATGAGTTAAAAGCATGCCCATCATGCAAAATATTACTGTATATTATTTCTGGATTTATTTTTACCGATGTAGAATTGGTCGTCCACTAGGCTTTCAGCTTTGTTTTATAATTTCAAAATGGCCCCATGTTTATTTATTCAAAAATATCGAAATTTGAAAAAAACAAACATTACTCGAACGCATTAAACGAGGCCTACCTGCATGGCAACCACCTTTGAATTTTTCGGGGGGATTTTTCAAATTTCTCAATTTCTTTTTGTATGAATAAACGGCGAATTTTAAAATTATAAACTATAGCTGTAGTGTAAGAAATGCGAAAATTGTCCAAGTAATAAACTTCTTTTGAGGGTGGAAATCCAAACGATAAAATTCTTCGGCGTTAACTAGTTTTGTTGACCACCAGTGATATGCCAGAAACGACGCTCAAAACAAGTACCTTTGGCATATTTTGCTTAAAAATAGATTTAAAATATTCAGTTCGTTTGATATAAAGTGCGTTTGACAGGCTGGGAACTTAGGAGGAAAACCACGCGGATTGAACATGTTAACATGTGTTACAGATCTGATGCGGCGCCCCTTCGGAATTTAACAAAAATGTTCAAACCAATTCGCATGTTTTAAACATTCATGACGTGTCAATTTGACAAACGAGTCTGACAATGTAAGTTGTCAGTGTCAGTCAATTTTTGGAATGTGAACATGTCTTGGACAATGCTCAACGTCAACTTGTCGTTTCTTCTCGTGTGGTATTTTGTGACATGACTTGAATGCGATTATTGAAAAACAAGATCAAACCACGTTCAAACGTGTTTTAAGATTGACCCAAAACACAAGTATATGCAAGGAATTGGTCGTACGCAATGTTCTATACATGTCATATAATTTGAAAATGACCCATTTATACTTTCGTTCAAAAAAACTCTTCCTCCTGAAGGTATTAAAAAATTAAAGCATTTTGTTCAGCAAGTAGATATCGAAATTAAAATCGGAATACCCTGATAGGTGAAAAATGCAGATATATTGGCTAAAATTATTTGTAAATTTAATAGGGGAATAACCTGAAATTGTACATAAAATGTATCGTACCATTGCAACTGTACCATGTAATATTAGACCATCTTATTCCCTGCAGAATCTCTTGTATACAATTGTAATAACTGGAGTAAGGGCATGCAGATGTCCCAAAAAAACCCAAATGGTTTACTGTTGTTATAAGGCTTTCACCTGAAAAAATTCATGAGAAATTTGGTCAAATTAGGGTTATTTTAAAGAGCAATAAATCGTTTTCGAAACGAGCTATTCTGATTTTAAATCGGATATCTACTTGCTGAACGAAAAACATTTTTAACTTTTAACATTTTTAGGTGAGCTAGTTTCTTTTCAAGTAAGTGTAGTTTTAAAAAATGAATTACGCATGGACAAAATCTAGCAGGCGATTTTAGAGGTTTTATTACTGGAGAAAGCTTGTTGAATTGTTTCCATGCTTAGTTTTTTTAAATAAATAAATGGTTCATTTTTTAATAAAATTAAATTCGATGGGTCCTAGTGAATGGCAAATTTGACACGGAAGGAAAGTAAATTTAGCCTATAATTAAAGCAAAAATGCTTATAGATATATTGCGTGATGTTTATTTCTGATGATGTCTACTAAAAGTACCCATCATCAGACATTATGTACATATTTTTGGTTTATTTGTCTAAATAAATAAAGTTAAATAATTAAAGCAAAAACTCGAATAAATATTTTTGCATGGTTGGTTATTTCTGGTGTTTGGTGTGTTGTAGCTCAGATTTAACGTAAATATTTTATAAGGATTACAGTATCCATCCTAGACTTATTTTCTGCAAGTACTTAGATTCTGTCACTGCTAAAAATCCGCAATGCTCATCATTTCGTCTTATTTACCCCGAGGGGCTATTTTTTTCTCTAAATAATCAACTTTTCTCGACCACCGTGTCTTTAGTTTTCATTTCATACGTGTACGGTGTATATTTTCGATGGCTGAGAAAAGTAGTATCTTTGACGAAATAGGCCTATTCCCCTTTGCTTTTTCTCAACATTTGGCAATTGTAAATTGGACTCGAAGCGAGCATCGTGTTTTTAATTAATCAATTAGGACGTTGACGCCGTCGCAGTGCAGCCACTAAAACATCCTCCATCTGCTTCCGAATTACTGCAAACGTCGACATTCGCATCCGAAATAAACTCCAATTCAATTAATTTCTGCCTTTGCTCCTCGCATGCGAAGGGGGGCCAACATAGTAGACGAAAGAACCAGCCAAGAGCCAAGGGGGGAGGGGGGAATTATTTGGGCCCTCCCATCATGAAAACAATGAACTCTGACACGAAATAAACCAGAATAAAATTGTCAAAACGTAAGACTGGTTAAACGTAATTTTCAGTTGGAGAAAGTGGATGATTAGTGCCTTGTTTTTTATTTAAGAATGGGCCAAAAGGATGTCCAACATGCAAAAAATTCCACATTTTTGGTTTCAGATACTCATTATAATTGCTAAATTTATTTTTAACCAATGCAGAATTGATTGTGTTTTATAATTTCGAAATATCATGTTTATTTATTTTTTTAAATTTACCAAATTCAAAACACCGTTGTACAACCCAAGTGCTGCTAGTGGGGTACTGATTTGAATTGAATTGAACAACCATCAATGCAAGCTGCCTTTTTAAGAGATCATGTTACTTTTTTTATTTATTTTTCTGCAAATAAACGGGACACTTTAGAAGTATAAAACCTAACGTCTGTGCTTATTTAAGGCTGAACCAAAAGGATGTCCACCATGCAAAAAATTATACTTTTGTTACAGGTACTTAATATCATTGCTAAATTTATTTTCCCTAATGTAGAATTGATTGTTTTTTGATCCTGTTGAATAATTTAAAATTATCCTGTTTATTTATGTTAAAAATTTACAAACTTGAACAACCGTTAATTGCTAAATTTATTTGTCCGCATGCAGAATTGATTATTTGTTTGAACCTGTTGAATAATTTAAAAATAACATGTTTTTTTTTTTTTTTAAATTACAAACTTGAATAAAATTGTACAACCCGCAATACAAGTTGCTATGCAGAGAAGGCCCTTTTCGGGTGATCATTAGTTGTTGGTTTTTTTAGAAATTTAGTTAATAATTTTTGTATAAATAAACGATGCACTTTAAAAGTTTAAAAACATAACGGATACCCTCATGGACGGCACTGGTGAAAATAAATTCAGCAATTATAATTCCGATTTTGAAGCTAAAATGCACCATTAATTTGTTTGCTTTGTGGGCATTATCTTGACTCAGCCTTAATAGCTGCGTTGAATGATTTATTGTATTAATTGAAACAGAAAACCAGCTACTTTTGGCTAATTCGAAATTAGATAGTCAACAGATTAAGGTTTGTTAATTACGTATTATTTAAAGGGTGAAAGGTCTAATGGCCAAAAATAGACCTTAGTTGTATTAAATTTTGATGTCGTGTTATAGCATTTTTAAATGACACTTGATTTAGGATTAACATTTTTCTGTATGCACAAATGTATGCCAAAACTGTATGCCCACCAATAAAAAAATAACTTTCTTCTTCCACAACCTTTAATTTAACTCAACTCAGTACCTAACTGTAAGCAAGGATATAACTTACACTTGTTATCATATTGTGTACTTATCAATTAAATTCAACTCGGAACTTACTGTACCATACTGTCATATTTCTAAATTTATTTTTCCCGTGTTGAATTAGTCATCTACTGGGGTCTTTGTTATTTTTTTAATAATTTAAAAACGTCAGTTTTATTTGTAAATACCAAATACATTTCAAACAAAACGATAACAACGTTTTCCTGGCTTTTGAAAATCAATTTTTTTGTATAATATAATGTAAAACTTTCAAATTTTTTAAAAAAAATTCTGAACCTAGTGTATTGCCAATTCTACACAAATAAAAAATCAGCAATAGTAACAAGTATTTTGTAACAGCATTTGACACAGTAACAATTAATTGTAAACAGCATTTTACTTGCATTCAAAAATACTTTTTTTCATCCAGAAAATGTTCAAAATGTCTTCGCTTTAATTCGTTCACCTCCCCCCCCACCTAAAGAGGGTGACACCTTTCCGTTACGGTAAATTTTTCTTCGGTGACGAAAAAAATCCATGGTTATTTTGACAAGTAAATCAGGGTGGAGTCGTCCTCGTTTCCGGGTGTCCAATCTGTCGCCATGGGAGTTGTCTCCTAATTCTGAATGCTGCAATTGTTTTGTTTTTTTAAACAATGTTTTTCGCGTCTTCGGCACGCTCTCTCCTATTTTTTTGTTGCATTTTTTCAACGCTTCCGTTTTACCCTAGGTATACACCTATGGCATTGGTTTATATATCGGAGTGGCGTGTGCGAGTGTTGAGAGCCCCCCTCATTATTTCGCTATCTAAAACAAATTGTGCTCTACACCTCCTCCTAAACGCTCCTAATTATGCTAATTTTCTGGGTTGGATCCCGTTTTTGCGTTTCGAGTGCCTACCTTTTTTTTTTCGTAGACCTAATTAAGCTCTTGTTAACAACTATTGTAACTGCGCAACTTGGGCTAATGTAATTAGTTGGCAGCTCGAAATACCCTCACTAAAGCACCGTTCATTAGCCCTCCACCCATGTTATTTGTTACGCTCCTAAGGCTTTTGAAAAATGATTCCTGTTATGGGGAGGAAAAGTTAATGGCCATATTTATTAGATGTTAAAGTAATGGAAATTTGGGCGCCGCGGTGAAATCCTATACACCCGCCAAAGGGTTGCCGTCTAGGGCCTTCGTGCGAAGTGCTAATTAGGGATGGGGGGATAAATTAAGGAGAGAAAAAAATGAAATTTCGTTAACTGTTGATTATTGCGGCGAGGCCCTAACGATTAGAAAATATTAGGGAAAATTAAACGTGTTTTCGAAAAACTACATCCCTGGAGAATTAAGCTTAATAAGATTTGCTTTATGGATGATGCAAACGCGATCGTCTGATTTGCCAAAAGCATAATTCTTCCGCACCTCGAAATGGCCGCCAAATTGATGTGTTTATTATGTTTTAATGAAATTAGGGCAAAATACGATAGGTTGCATTAAGTTGGGCTGACGCAGAACGTGTGAAAAACGTTGTTGACGGGATAAGTAAGATATGATAGTGGTCCATTTATGCAGGATTCAGGTGGGCAAGGGAGCGAATTCGTACGTCCAGAAGGTCAACAGTGACCATTAACCCAGGTTGCATGAACACTGACCAAAACAAGAGGTTAACATATCGTCGTTTTAGAGTTTTGTTTTTAAAAAGGGACTTCATACTGCGTCCTGTGTAAATGTGATTTTCTAAATTTGATAAGCCGTTTTTAAAACCTTTAGAAAATCAACGACAGAAAGCAAGTCAAATTTTTAAATTTATATAGTAATGTAATACTGTTGCGAGTATTAGTTTTCATTTGCTTAATTTAGCAATTGAAGACCAATTCTGAGAACTTAAGAACGATGTAATAGTAAAATTTGAATATATATATATAAGATAATAATTGAAAAATCTTTGTTTTTTTAGAAAATGCATCTCGCTTGCAGATTTTGCAATTTTAGATATTGACGAAAAATATGGTAATGCATCTTCGATTTGGTCAGCATGGTTCGATAATGGTCAAGCGGGTCAGGGGTAGTGGGTGAAAAAGTTGAAGTTTCGATGGACGTCAAATATGGATGTGCACGTAGGAAATGGCGAAATATCACCAGCTGTGAAATTATTTTTGACAGAAATGAGTTTCTCGAATTATTTGCACACCCGAATTCGGCGCTCCTTCATTGGGTTCCTCAGACCACCACAGGAGTCGCCCTTTTCTGGTGGAAAGATCAGTATACATCAGCACAAATACATTATACTGATATGAGTAGAAATGAAGTAATAAATGAACTAACCATACTGATATTTGTAGTCCCACAATATCGTTATATTGATATCTGTATAGAATCATACTGGTATAGAGAACAACATACTGATATTTTCTCTAGGGTTGGCAGTCGGCATCAGTTAACCCTCCCAGGAGAGTCAGTATGTGACGTTTGGACAATGTCTGTCCCAAATCGTCCTTTCCACTCCGGTTTTAGAATTATTATTTGCACAAGTTTGATAATGCCTGGTGAGTCAAAACCTGGGTTATTCCAGAAATCAATTCCAATTCAAAGATTCAATTAAATCAATCGTTTTAGTTGGTCATGCATCACAATTCCATTCGACATACAATCCTTCGTCAACATCCATACATTAAAAAAATTGATTAATCAATGATCAAAAATAACAATTAGTTAAAAGCTCATGGTAATCTTGTGTTATCAAAGTGAACAATCAGGGATTAAAACAATTCCCCAATATGAATAATACAACCTCAATCAAGGTAATCAACTCAAACACAGCATACAGAAATAGTTCCCCAATCATGGTCACAAAAATCAGCACCAGGAGATTCAAGTTGCTTGGCCAAGCTCACTATAACCTCTGCCTAAACCATCCACCAGCAATGTATATAAACACCTTGGCGAACCATCAGCATCCTCTCAAAAATGTAAATCATGCATTACATCCAATTAATGCAACAATTATGTAGCTCCGGAATGTCATTCAGTACTGCACACAATAGAACCACATTCCATCAATCATTGACTCTAGTTGACCTTCACCAACTCAGGCAAATAAATATTGTTAATACAAACACATTACCCTAACACTCAAAATGTCACATGAATGGTCAAATGAAAGGCCACAAGTATATGATCAGTACAACTTTACCGATCATATACTGATATTAGTGAACAACGTAGTGATGTCACTATCCATACTGATATTAGTATCCCTAAAAACTGTAATACTGATATCACTAAGCATACTGATATTAGCAGTCCCAAAAAAACAATACGTACATGCATATAGTGACATTAATATTGAATCATACTGGTATCAGTGTAAAATCATATTGATATCTATAGAGAATCACATGCTGAACGTCTCTCCAGGGTTGCCAGTCGACATCGGTAAATGCTTCTGGCTGATGCTGGCTGCTCCCTGGTGGAGACATCAGTATGACGAGTACAGTACTGCTGGCCTCCACATGTACGTGCATCTTTGGCCAGGCTTAATTTTCTCCAATTTGGATTGGCATCCGTTCAGCAATTGGCTGGCCTAATCTCTTTTCTCCAATCCTGTAGAGATTTTTCGCCGGAATTCTCCCCATCGCTGTCTTTTGCTTAATTTGAAATGTATGCCAGGAATTCGTTCGCTATGTGACTAGCAACGCGAAGAGGCGGAAGTCGACGAAGAAGATTGCTTTATCTGTCTATCTCTTGTTTTCCATATTGCTTCAGTCGATATCCTCCTCCTCCTCCTCCTCCTCTTGTCTTTCTCGGCTTTCCTCGCATTTTTCTTCCTCCAAAAACGCTGAATAAATCATTAGGGGCCATCGGAATCTGCGACCTGTCCTTTTTTCAAACTTTCTCCCCCGGTGACCCCATCGGTGCCGGAAACTGGATTTAAAATCGGCTTTAGATTCAATTCGTTTCTGAATACGGAATGGGGTCCGGCGAAGGGTCAAGCACGGGGCCCCAGGACCGCCGGACGATGAATGCCTAAGTGGACGATGCTAGAGCTCACCGATGAAATCGATTTATTTGCAAACATCTCTTCTTTTTCATTTTAAATTCTTGGGGATTTCGAGATTAAAGGAATGCGAAAGGGAATAGGTGCGTGTACGTGTCTCATCCATCCCTTCTACCCCCCCAAAAAAATGCCTTTTGTTGGCGTACAAACAACGAAAACTGTACAATGTTTCCTGAATAAGAACACTTTTCTCTGTTTGTCAGAAAACGATAGCCGCAAAAGAATGGCATGTTTTCGAGAAATTTAGCCTTTTGGATGAGATCTCTTGTGCAATATCTGTTTAAACATGTTTTGGACAATTCTTGATCAACGTTTTTTTTTGCAAAAAAATATTGGCATTGACGTACTAAGACATGTGAGTGCTAAATGTTTCACAGGAACAGCATTACTAGGACGCACACTGATTTTTGAAAACCTGGAGAAATTGAAGCCTTTAATTTCCATAATCTCAAATTATTAATGATTAAATGACTAATTGAAGAGGGCGTTACAAGTCGCGCTTATGCAATAATAGGGTTTTTCATATTTTCCATAGCACACTTGCTACTTTTGAAATAATGTAGAATAAAAACATTACTAATTGGTAAATTTAATTTCAGTTTTCTTTTATCATTATTTTTGATAGTCAGGAAGTTTTCCTTAAATATGCAATAGCCAGGAACTTTGAGAATTTGATATCGGTGGGATGCACCGAAAATCATCCTTCCAAAAAATCTTAAACAATATCTACTATATTTGTAAACTTTTAAGTCTTAAAAATTGGAGTTCAGATTTGTTCTGGTCATTTTTTTTTCGTTATATGTATTTGTGAAAAGTATAGCATATTAAATTCTGTCACTGCCATTCATGATTTCAGAAACATTCTTACCTCAATTTTTTTTAATGACGGTAACAGCATTTAATTTGCGGTATGCTTTACATATGACAATTATAAGTAATGAAAAAAACAAAAACACGACCAAATATTGTGAATTTAACCCTTTTGTCCCTGTTTCAAAATTAAAATTCATATTTAAAAAAATGGCGAGACTAATGTGTCTCCTTAGGGACATATTTCATCATGGAATATATTTCAAAATATAAATGATAATAATGGACAAAATATTCTAAAATTTACCCATTAATATACCAGAAATAAAATAAATTAGGACTTTTAGTATATTATGTAATATATCTGAA